>QTSX02006558.1:0-32107 GCA_014839935.2 Entomophthora muscae | reverse complement strand
CAACACTAAAAATGTCAACAGTGACCATGTCTGACACTTTGTTGACATGGCCACTGTCAACTCAAAACTCTTAATCTCCTATGTTTTTTTCTAGTTGCGCTAGCTTAATTATTTTTTTAAAGCGTTCAGGGGTGCAAACCCAGAAAACACGACAAAATTGTGGCCATCTTGACACAATTTAATATTAAGCTTAATTAAAAACTTGATTTAACCAGATTTTCCCTTTACTTTTACTAATAAAAATTAGTTTATTTTTTTATTTGTTTTCATGACGTAAAAGTGTCAATGTTGACACTTTTTAAGCCAAACATATTTTTAATAGCAAAACTGAAACATCTACAATAAAAAAATTAAGTGCACATTTAAAAATATTTTTTTATTGAATTATTATATAGAAACAGACAGTGCACATACAGTTGATTGTTAAAAGGTTCATGTTATAAATATATATGTGGCACTTATTACGGCTTTAATATATTAAGTGGATTGGTGGCTAACAGTGATCCAATAATTTAAGCATGAGTTACTATGTAAGTTACTATAAAATTTATTATTAAAATTAATGTCGACACTCAGAAATGTTGTTTATTTGCTTGTGATCATCTGCCAGGGTGGAGTTAAGCAAATTAGAGTGGCGCAATTAAGCCTAAATTAATATGCCACCTCTTATAAAGAATGTCGTAAGTGACGGTGTCGACACTTTACCTTTTTCATACTGGTTAACAACTTCTTAACAACTTCCTATAAGCACAATGGTAAAATAACACATTACCATTACCCAAATATTGTTTTTAATAAAGAAATACTTAACCTTGATACTTTTTTAAATTATTTTTATATGTTTTTTTTAATTTTTATATGTGAACCAAAATACACAGAAAACGGGTAATTTTTACTAGCCCGCGTAAATTTAATTAAGCGTACTATGTTTTTTCATAGTAAATTTTCAAAATAATGTCGACAGTGAGAATGTCGTCAAAAATAATGTCTACAATTTTTCTAATTGACAGTGAGAATTCAGCTTTTTTTACTAATTGTCACTCATAATGTTGACGCTTTTCAGTTCTCATATATAAAACTTTATGTTTTACATAATAAAAACTTTTCATTTTTTGATATGTTGTATTTTTAACTTTTCTCTTTCATATTTTCTATTTTTTAAAATAAAATTATATTAAAAGCTACTACTTTTACATATTTCTCTTAACTTTTAACTTGTTATTTATAACTTTAATAAAATAAAAACTATACAAGTATTTTTTTAAACTTTTAAATGCCTTCAAAAGCCTTCTAAGATTTACTTTTTATATATTATACTTTTCAAGTTGTTTTTTTTGTTTTTACATACTTTGCTTTATTTTAAACCCTTTTACTTATTATTTTAGGACAAGAACACCTCAAAGCAACCAAAGGGTACCAAGCGTCCCTCCAAGGCCCCCAAGACTCCAAAGAAAAAGCCTGTCTTGTCAAAGAAGGCATCCCCCAAGCCCTCCCCTGAGAAGAGCCCCACTCACTCCACTGGGGGAGAGGAAACTGATGGGTCCCTTACTGACCACAGTTTTTATAACTCCGCTTCCAACAAAGAGCCAACCAAGAAGAAGCGCTCAGCCAAGAAGTCCCCACCCAAAAATAAGTCTCCCACACATGAGGAGCACCAAGACAAGACTCCTTCTGCTTCCCCCCGCCACCAAACTCCCCCCATCAAGCTCATCTGGGGATGATTCAAAGCCCCGCCCCAATTACTTTCCTGGATTTTGCCATGCTCCTGCTGGCCCCTGGGACCCTCTGGTGGCTCACAACATTTGCAACGTCAACGGCAAATTCAAGGTTCCCTCTTCCTTACCTAAGTATTTTCCTATCATGAGCGTAAAAGGGTGGGCTGGCCATGGTGGCTGATGGGTATATTTTTTTCGTGCAACAATGCCAACCGGGGCTTTAAGAGCTGCCATTACACCTGCGAGGACCGCTCCTGCCCAGTGTGCGGCTCAACACTGAGCGCTGGGACTTAGTCCAACCATCATGTTAAGCATACTTCTGCACAATTCCCAATACCACCATTGCCCGCCTCCTCATTGATTGGTCATGATTTTCACTGTGTGGTTGGTGTCACACAAGTATCTTCTACAATGTTTCAAGGACTGGATGATAGAAAGCATCCCCTTATTGTAGATGGGGTAGTTCAACTCAGGTGGAGTGAACTTCCTTGAGTAGTAAGCAACAGGGTGAAGCTTACTTTCATGCCCCTCCTGAAATAACACCTCCTCAATGCAAAGTCAGAAGTGTCTGTCTCCACACTAAAGGGTTTATTGTAAACTGGCATTTTCAAGATGGGGGAGGACACAGAGGCTTTTTTAGCAACTCAAAGGCAGATTTGGTGGTGTCATCCCACACAAAGGGGCGTTTCTAAGAGGTAAGGCGGGTCAAGGGCAAGCAAATTGAAGAAAGATTTTGGACAATTTCCCAGCATAAGTTTTTCAGGACCAGGAAGCTTCTGACTTCCTTGTGGTTCTTAGGTTCAGGCCATGATGTCACAGCCTCTATTTTGTTGGGTGTTATTGTAAAACCTCCTTTTAGTACATTGTAGCCCAAGAACTCTACTTCTTCTTGGAAGAACTCACATTTACGGGGTTTAAAAAAGAGTCTGTGTTCCTTGAAGCATTTTAAAACAGCTTGAAGGTGTTCAACATGTTCTTTGGGGGTGCAACTGTAGATGAGGATGTCATCTAAGTAGGCTACATAACACTGATTTTTGAGTCCTCCCAAGACCACATCCACCATAGTTTGAAAAGTGCTAGGTGTGTTGCACTGTTCAAACAGCATAACCAAGTATTTGTAGAGACCCTGTCTAGTCTTGAAAGCGGTCTTCTATTTGTCACCAGGCCTGATCTGGATCTGGTTAAAGGCATCTCTCAAATCAATCTTTGAGAAGACTTTGGCTCCTGAAAGCTGATCTGAGATGTCTTTGGCATTGGGTACAGGGTATCTGTTTTTCACAGTGATTCTGTTTAGGTCCTGGTAATTGACACAATAACGTAAGTTGCCGCCCTTCTTTTTAAAAAACAGTAAAGGGGATGAACAAGGAGATTTGGAGACACCTATATATCCCTTCTTCAACATCTTGTCCAAGTACTCTCTTAAGGCGGCTTGTTCCTTCATGTTACAGCTGTAGACAGGTCCATTCTTAGGTTGGGTTTTGGGGAGGAGGTCAGTAGTGTGGTTGAACTGGCTGTGTTTAGGCAAGGCAGTGGCTTCTTCTTCTGATAAGACAGACTCCCAAGGCTTCAATTATTTTGGGATCTCAGCTTTGCAGGATTTCATGGTGATGTTGCTTAGCTCAGGGGTCTGCTGAGGATTCAAGCAGAGAATCTCTAAGTTTGGCTCTCATGTGTGACAGTCACCCGATGGTTCTTATAGTCCAAGTTCACTTGGTGGTCAACCCATCATTCAAACCCTATCACTACAGGTTTTGGAATCTTCTCCATGATGTGGAATCTGGTAGGCAGGAGTTTCTCATTTAGCTCCAGGGAGACAGACTCTTTGCATTTTTGGGACAGGTCTGTTGTCTTGTTACCCAAAGTTACCAGTTAGGAGTTTTCCTGGATTGATACAACCAGTTTCTCAGCTAGGCTACGTTCCATGTAGTTGAGGGTTGCCCCACTGTCTAGGAGAGCTAAAGTGTTCACCTCATGGTCATGGCAACACAAAGTGGCATCAATGATAGGATAAGACTGGGAAGCGTTGTTTATTGCTGAAATGGTGGCTCCTTGGGTTTCATTGGAGAAATTAGTGCAATCCTTGAATAAGTGGCCACTCTGGTGGCAATAGAAGCATAGCCCACTTCTGATGTGGTGTTGGTACTCTTTTGGGGGTCATGTTCAAATGGGGCCTACTTGCATTAGGGTTTTGGTTGTTCCAGGGTTGACCAGTGTGATATTTTTGTGGTTGGCTGAAGTCTATGCCTCTGGCAACTGCTAGGAGCTTGTCTTTGGGGAGGTCACATTGGTGGTGTCTCATTAGGCTGGTATGGTGTGGGTTCAGATTGTTTCTGAAATGCAGGCCTGGTATATTGTCAGGGATCTTGGTGGCCTCTTCCAGGCGTAGGAATTATTGTATGTAAGTCTCTAGGTTGTCCCTTTCTTGGGTCAGGCAGATGAGCCCCATGTAGACTTGGATCTTGGCCCCAGCAGGGGTGGTTGCAGAGTTCATTCTCTCCAAGAATTGGTCATATGAGAGTATGAGGTCTGGGTCTTCCTCTAGGCTGGTCAAGAAAGTTTCTCTGGTGTCATCCTTCAGTTGGGCGGCCACCATTATAGCCTTCTGAGTGTTGTCTCTGAAGCTCTTGGGTGGGCACAAAAGAGGGCATTGATCATGATCATTCCTTTTCTGAAACCAGCCAAGTTCATTTTTGGCAGGTCAGGAAAGGTTGTAGGGGCAGCAGTATTTTAGTTTGAGGTGGAGATGGTCACAGTCTGGACCTGGGATGGCTTGGCAACAATTTCTTCTTGGCTTTTGTTTGATTCTTGTTTCTTGGTCATTTTTTGTCTTAGGTAGTAAGCTGAAGTCAAAAATAAAAGCTTACAAGATGCCCTTATAATCAAAGAAGAATAGAGGCCCAGGGTTACTAGTTTTGATATGGTTGACATAGTGTCATGACCCATACCAGAGTCTGGCTGGGCTCCCATAGGAGAGGCAGGCTGGGCCTGGAAGGCCAAGTACACAATAGGTGCAATTCTGACCAGATAGTTGACTGTAGTAGCTAGGGAGCACCAACTCCCAGTATGGGGCATGACCTGGTTGGCCAGCTCCAATTTTGTTATATAGACAAAACCCAACTTAATGAAGTCCTGGGCAGGAGGTACGGTTGGCAGGGGAGATTAGGAGGAATCTCCAGCATGGAGGGCAAAATGATCACTCTTGGTGGCCAGGAGGAGCAGATGCGTGAGGTTGTAAAGTATAGTGAAGATACAAATAAATGCAAACAGATTAGTTATATTGGTGCAAAAGTAGATAGATATTGCAAGAAAATAAGGAATCCTGAGCATAAAGCTGTTTTATTCTAAGATGTCAACAGTGAGGAGGTGTTGTGAATTTGGCCTTGGATGTCTTGGAGGTTAACATCTATAGTGCTAGCTTTGGAGAGTATGGTTTCAGGCCTATACACGAATTAATACAAGTCTTAAAGACTCTGAAGTCTTTACCCTTAAATCTAAGGTAACAACTAAGTAGAGTGTAAAAGCAAGTAAGTAATGTGTAAAAGTATAAAAGTGTGTATTTTATTTAGAAAGAAGGGAATTTTATATACTATACTGGCTGCACAATAGATGCAGGAGTGTTATTAACACCTGCACCATTGTCAGGAACATTACAGGATCTTCTGGTGTCCAGCAGGCTCTTGCATCTATGTTCTTTCCATCTTGGGATGATCCAGACAATCCAACGGAGAAGAGTGGATGCGCATTACCCCAGAGTGGCTGCAGCTTGCAGCTGCCCATTACAGAAGCTGCTTTCAGTTCCCGAACTTGATCCAACTGTATGTAACAGGTCGGCTGAATCATTGTAACATCCAAGATACAATTGGAATTGCAAATCTGTCAGATTCAACGGATTTGGGTGCAAATCAATTAGCCTTGACTACCAGGATTAATTCCACTGATAGCCTTGACCATTCTAATATGCACCTAATTTACAACAGGAGGGCTTCTCTTCCTCACTACTTATACTTACTGGTAATTTTATGGCCTCTTGTGCCACCAGAGACTGATGGCATCAATTTCAGTTAAACTTACTATTTTCACTGGAATTTGCGTACTTAGGCCAGGGGGTGAGTGTCCATTGGTTGGTATAACATGATTCTTTTTTGAACTGCAGCATGCCAAGGTGCCACAGTTATTTATAGATACCACAAGCAATCAAGCACCTGATTTCACAATCAAACAATTGCGCTCCTGATGTGCCATTTCCTGATAGTTGGGAGGCCCAAATTTGATAATAGAGTCAAAGCCAGGGATTCAAGGCTCATGTGCCTCTCAAATCCCAGGCCATTTGTTAACCAAAAGGGGGGGTTCTTGCTCTGAGAGATACTTTGTACAGGTTTCCAAGCTGTGGAGTTTTTTTGCCTCTAGGCAGGCCAGCTGACTGTCTAGGGCAATCTGGGCCCTGACACCCCCTTCACCATCCCACTGTGTGATCAACACTATCATGTTCCTCTAATCTTTGACTCATAATAGCTATATAATCACTATCTCCCAATAAAAATTATTATCTAGTTTCCAAATATTTCCCCCCTTGTAACTCTACTAAAACAGCACAGTTACAACACCAATAAAAAATGTTCATTACTAAATCATTTCTTTACAAATTTAAGTATTCAATTTTTTAACTTAAATTGAATACAAGTAGGATTTGATTCTCCCTAACTATCTAAAGTTTGACCCCAAAACAGATTCTCCATCTGTGGCAAAAGTAAGGCCCTGATAATAAAAGGATTGGAGCCTGCCCAATCCCAATAGAATCAGGGCCAGATTTGATCTGGATGGCTACTTTATAATAAAGCAGCCATTGGCTCAAATCTGCTGCAACCCTAGCTACAGATCAAGCATTGGTTTACTATCAACTGGGGTGATTTACTGGCAATGGATCATTTTAGGCCTTTGACTAACAAGAGGTGGGCCATATTTATTCTCACTTAATCAGGAGCTTTTGAGTGAGCCTAACTGAGGGATGAGTGGGAATTTACCAGCAGAAAATGATTGGAAATATGGGTTTCCTGATAAAAAACCACAATGATCATATCAGCATGATTATTGATCATATATATGTTTATAAATTATATATCCTGCAAGTGCTACTGATCCAATACTGATTGGCCTGGCCATCATTAATAGTCAACCATCAACAGCTTCACAATGTTTGCCTTGTGAATATCAAACATTATAGCATACTTATTGGGTCAAGTGTGATGGCCAGCTCTTACTGTGCTATAGTTTGATTTGCTTTAACTTTAGTGAAGAGTAGTAAGCTAACTCATTCTAAAGTCCTCCCAAGATAAAGTGGCAAAGTACTACACAAGCTGGCTAAAGTATGGGCTCAGTCCAATTAAAAAAGATGGCAGTTTGTTTGTTTTGACTCTAGACAAGCTTGAAATCAATGGATAGAGTCTGGTTTAAGCTGCTCAAATCATTTGGGTAGCTTCAGAAACTTTCGTGCCACTTAAGCTTGGAAGAATTTGGTAATCTATATTATTCAGGTTCAATGTTTAAAAGTTTATAGTGGCTGGTGCTTACTGGAGCTGTACTTTGATCAACTGAAGAAAGAAATTGCCGAGTGTGCGCAAGCCATTAGAATTTACCAATGATGTATGAACAAAACAAGCAAGGATTTCACCCAATCGCTAATTAAAGATAAGCATGATTGGATGATGTTTAGAACTGATGATGTTAATGCAAAGTGCTAGATTATGTAAAATTTAAATGAAAAATAAAATACAAAGTCAAAAGGCCCCTTCAAAAAGCGCTTGAAGGTAAGGCCTTTATTTGGCACCACCCATTTCTTCCATATCCATGTCATCATCCTCATCATCCTCTTCTTCGTCCTCATCATCATCAGCTAATGGGGCATTCAAGTCAATGGCAGGCTGGGAATCGGCGTCGGGTTGGGGAGGAGGCATCTCTTCTTCGCCATCCCTATAAAGTCAGCCAAAACTAAAATGAGATAAATTACCAAGGGATGGGGAAGCGGGTGACTTTGGGATCGTTTGAGATGAACCGAATTAGTCGATCAAAAACAATCTGAGGGGGCAAATTTAGCTGCATCTGTTCGTTGTCGTACTCTGCCTTGACGAGATAGGAGCACCTCAGGAATTCCCGATTGCGGTACTGGCACTTGAGGAAGACTGCTGTATAGTCCATAACATCAGTAGGATTCATTAAGGCGGGATTTGGCACCTCTGACTACAAATATTAATCCACTTTAGCTACGAAGCACTACCTGAAGGACAAACTTGTTAATTCCCACTGGAACTGGTCCGACGAGAAGGGAATCTATTTCCTGATCCATGCCAGGGTCGGTGGAGGAGCCAACGAAAATCAGATTGAATTCCAAATCTAAACAGAAGTCAGAGAAGAAAAGTGCTAGTTTACCCTCTCTAAGTTCTTGCAAGCATTCAAAGGTGATTTCTATATTGAACCCAGACAAGTATGGTACCGGGGTTCGGTCAATTTCGACATTGAGAATATTTACCAAACTCATGATAGAAGTTTCTGTTTTGAAAGATATTAGAGTCAATCATTTAATTAAATTCTGTAAAAAAGATATTTAAAACGGTTTCTCTAACAAAAAGTAGAAAGTAATAAAAAAGGCTGACAAAATTCAAGTACTTAAAAGGGAGAGAATCAGATGAGTTAAAGAATGATAACTCGATGAAACAGCTTTGATTAGGTCAAAACGGGATGTTATCTTTAAAAGGGTGACATGAGCAAGAAACTTCTAAACAAGTGAGCTTGAAAAATATTTGTAGGGGGAATCTGACAAGAATATAGGAATTACCTAAGTTAACCACGAAACAAAATCAAAAAGTGTGCCCCTCAACAACTCACGCTTCAAGTTTTTGACTTTATAGTCGACCTGCCACTTTGGATTCACGTCTTCGAGCCAAGTTCGGATCCGCAAAATTCAGATTGAAGCCATTTAACTGATCCTAGGTGTAATTCACCATTACATTAGGAACAAACATTAAATTCCAAACCAACGCTGCGTTCAACTCAATACCCACTACCAACTTACTAGAGCCTCATCATACATGGCAAACAAGCTATTGCCAAGATCACATTCATTATCCATCCATTCTAAAGCACTTCTTGACAATCAGGCTGATAAAAAAGAGAAGAATTGCTATATCCACTTTAATTTCGTATTTTGCATGGAAAGTTTGAATCGATGGCAAATATTTCTTGTTAGTTTAAAATGTGACAATGTAATAGCAAATTAACCTTGGGTTTGCCCAGCCCAAAGCGATGCGGTTTGGACTAAATTTACTTTGAAAACTTAATCCTCTCCTGCCTGATTTTTTTGACTGAGCATCCAGCGATTATCTCAGACTATGTGCAAGTTACTGTGCTGATAAGCAGTAAATCAAGCTAATGAAATGGATTGTACCTCCAAATAGTGAGCATATCTTATAGCAGCAGGCTAAAATGACATCACAAAGTTGATTACTCCCCGAAAAGGGTTGGGAATTAAAAATATTTAAAAAGCCAAAAATAATTTAAAGGTAACCTCGTGACAGATATCTTAACCGACTGAGAAATTTTCTCTTTCACACCAGAAAAGACTTATATAAAATATGTCAACAGAAGATGATAGCCTTAAAGTAGCCCCATCAGAATTTAGCTGGGATCAGGGTGACAATATTACATTAAAAATAGTTTATATTATCTACAAAAAATAACAAATTCTCCCAATAAATGCCATCAAATATAATGCCTCTTAATCTGAAGTATACTCTTGGTAGGATAAACACTTGACTTTCTGAAAATACTTTCAAAATACTATCTGGCTACATAGACCCTTGTAATACTTCTCACATATATAAAGATTATGTTTTATCACAACTTCTAATACATTTCTTATCTTCTTGTTAAAATATACTTAAAAAAATCAGTTTTGTGATCACGGCAAAGGATTCATATCAACAATACTAGAGTGATGTTTTTCCAAAGGGAACATCATGAAAACTTCCTACCCACCAGCTAGACCAAATAAAAAATATTTCCAACCTCTTCTTGGTTAACTAACCCCACTCTAACCCTCATCCCAGCTATGCTATAGAAATGCATATTGCTCAAGAAAATATCTGTAAGTATCATCCCAACATGAGAGCACAACCTCAGCCTAGGTCCTCCATGAAATTCTCACAGCTGGTATTTGAGCCTTCACAGGATACCATGTGCAACATACTTTCACAGAAATCAAAGTTGACAATGTTGAAGCCGTAGGGTTGACCCCCTGGCAAAACTCCACACAAAAGACCTCTTGCTCCTTGACTATCCTGGCACTTGAAGCCAAACACAGAAGTCAACTCAAATTATCAAACCAGGAAACAAGAACCAATACCAATCTCCCATATCCCAATAAAGATATTTTACAGTTTTCAAATATTTTTTCCTTATAAATATACTAATACATCACAGTTACAACATTGGTAGCACAGGTAGGCTCTTCAGTCCACATTTATCTTTAATATCCCACCAGCTTACTGTAACCATCACAGTAAAAAAATATACAAAAGAATCATGCCAGGGCTCTCCCTAGACTGGGGGCCATACACACTTGGATCTGAAATCCCTGAAGGACATATCCTCTACCAAGACATGGACATCCCTACAACTGCCTTCAATGCTCTTCTTTCTCAAGGGTTCTTTCAGGCACCCTCTTTAGCAACTCAAATCAATGACAAGAGCATCATGCCTGCGCACATGGTACAACACCTCTGCAGCGTTGCTTGGGAGTCATTGGCTGGTTCAAATAACAACAACACTACAGCCTGTAACCAGTTGGCCCAAAACAAACTGCCATGAATGAAATGCCCAGTACACTTTTGGATTGCATAGATTTTCATTTGGCTGACCTATGATGCTGGTACCTGGTGTGACAAGTGGCATGAAGACCACATGGAAAAGGTCTGTGATACCCTCAAGAAAGATTTCCCTACACGGTTTGTCATGAAGGGCATCACACTCATGAGTATGGGCCAAGTCAAGGACCTGGCACAAACTGGTACAGTAAAGGGTATACAAGGGCCTATGAGGAGTTGCACCTGTACCCTATCTGATACGGTCTCTGAAACCCCTATCACACACCTCATGTCCTACAAAGCCCCATGTGATGAGACATGCAGACTTTAAACAGCTGAATAACCTGAAGAGTTTTTACTGTGAAGCAGAAAAGGCAGAGCAGACCTCCAGTGCGCTTTACAAAGCTCAGACTGGAAAGAGAGAGAGACTTTGGCACTCCTGCTCCTGGGAGGCAACCATTGGGTGTCCTGGTTCAAAGCCATGGGCCAACTGGTTTGGGGTGCCATCCTTGAATTGACTGGGTTTACTCCCAGCGCATTGTACATTGCCTGTAATCTCCTCCATGACTTTTCCTACCATTTTCCTAGCATCTGCCCCATATATTAATGATATCTGCTAGAGTGTGTTCTTTGGGGTGTGTACAGCTCCTGAAACAGTGTACTAAACTCCTTTCCTGGGAACTCCTTTCTTTTTGTTGTGAGTGTAAGTCCCCTTGACAGCCTTGTCCATTCCTCACTGGGGTGTGTTGCTTCTGAATAACTTTCTGCACCTCTTTTGGTAACATTTTTCTTGCCCAGAATTTGGGTAGAAGATGTGGGGAAAAATCCATGATCCTATCACTTTGAAATATATGGGTACTGTAAAAGTCTTTATTTATAAAAAGGAAAATCCCTTTAAAAACCTTCTGAAAAACAAACTTTTTGCAGACTTTGAGGAGCCAATTACTAGTTTGAGGATGTCTTGGGGGTCACCAGCTCCAGCTCCACCGCTTTGGGATGAATTTCTACTAAGTTTAAAGTCCAGGAAATACTCAAACTTAATAACTCTTAACAGTATTCTGCCTCTAGCTCCTGTTCAGTCCACTGCTCTTATATAGCTCCTCATTTTCTTAGTCAAAATACCCTTTTACCTGGCTCTTTCAAGAGCTTGAACTATCTGTGCTCTCACTTTCCTATAATTAAATAAGCTTCAAAGCTTACTGTAAACAATCACATTGCATTCTCCTGTTCTTTCAGAGTATATTCATTAAGCTTTAAGTTATCCTACCAATGAGAAATTATCAATAAAATAAGCTTAACACTCAATCAATTTCAATAAATGTTCTTTGTCTTAACACATCTGAAGCGCCCTGCTTTTCTTCACATCTTTGCCAACCCCTTAATAAGAAGTAAAATTTTCACTGAGAAAAACGTTGATAATTTTCACCTTGTGCCCCAAACAATTTTCCGTTTTATTCAACACTTTTCTGCATTTAAACTTTACCATGTCACATAGGAAATCACTAGCATATTTGTTTCTCTGTTCTTTCTTTGTTTCCCCTCCAATTTTGCCTCTGCTGCAAAAACAGAGCAAATTTCCCCAAACTGCTTGGCCTTCTTCCCTTTCAGCACCTTGTCCTCCAATAAATGCTGATGTGCCTTCACTTAACATTTCTCTGTACCACTATGATTCTCTTTTTTCCAACAACTCACTTTGGAGAAACCTTGAACTATCTATGCCAACATTTCCCCAACTCATTCTGGCTTTTTCTTCTCTAGAAACTCACTTTGGAGAAATGTTGAATCATTTCCCAAACTGTTCCAGTTTATCCCAACAGCCTAGAATTTAATTCCCTTCCCCCAAGGGTAGGCATTCTATTAGGATGCTTTAGTTTATTAACTTCTTTTCATTCCCTATATCATGATGAAAATTGTTGGTAAGTTTAAAATTTAAATCTTACCCTCTTCAGATTTGCTATTATTTTGCTTTTTTCTTCCATTATTATCTGCACCTTGATTCTTTTATGGTTTTTTCTTTCACAAAAGAACATTTGTTTTCCTTGCTGCAACTGCATAGTCAGCTGTTGGCTGCGTTAAGACTTGACTTGCACCAGAAGCCTCAACAGAGTTATTAGATGGGGAAGCTCACTCCCTGTGAAGCCTCTGAGTATGAAGATGTGGAAGGCATAAACCACTTAATAATTTTATTATAGATGTTGACTTTATTGGGGCTCTATGCACGTAGGAAAACAAAAAACCAGTATCCCAGATGCTTTTGATCAGCATCTTATATATCAGATTTGTTGTGTTTCTAGATTTTTCTGACAATGTCTTCTAAGATATCTCAGCACCATGTGGTAGCTCTGCGGTAGTGGTGACTTAAGGGCAGACTTCCCATAAACAGTCATATAAGTGAAGAGCTTTTCCTAGCACAAGGATGTCCTTTGCCAGTGTGTCAATTAGTGATCTTGAATGGGATATAGATGTTTTTTATTTGTAGCCTAAGAATAAAAATTCTGGTTAATATTTTTAGTTGCCCTGTTTTAGGTTTGGCGCTTGTTAATGAAACAATTATTTATTCAATTTTGGCAGTCTTAGGATCAAACACTTGTTCAAATCAAGTCTGGTGCCTTGGCGCCAATGATCCTTATTATTGCTGTCATGACACGTTGATTTTGCACATAATTTGATTTATAATTAACCATGTTATTTATTGATATTCATTAAACTCCTTATAACCAATCCTATTGATTGATATTAATTAACCAAATATTTAAGCTCTTCATAGTCCTGATCAATAATTTTCACAACTGCCATCTTAAATGGCCAAATATACGGTCTATAATCAAGTCTGCTTTTGGGATTGGGGATTTGGTTTCCTTTTTCTATTGTGTGTTAAGGGGCTTTGCTTCCCATGGAAAAAATTGGGGTATCTCCATACAACCAAAAAAGTCTGGCTAATATTGAGATCCACCATAAATCCACCAAGACATATATCACGTTAAAGGACAAGGACACAGTTAAACTTTAATATATCAATGAATTTTTCTTTTTTGATTTCCATGTGTAATTCATAAGGCTATGTGTCCAAAGGTGCCAAGAATGGCTTATAACAACATGTATATGTCTGTACTGTGACCTACTCTATTATAGAACTTCTTGGTTCCCTTGACATTGAATTATATCAAACAATCAGAGGATCTCATAATAGCATGACATTCCTATAATTTCTCTATTGATACAAGATCACCTCAGGCACGCTAACCCTAGATTCACCTACTGTGACTGTACTACAGTCACTGCTGAGTTTTTAGCCAAATAAATGCTCTAAAATATAAA
Source organism: Entomophthora muscae (assembly GCA_014839935.2). NCBI lineage: Eukaryota > Fungi > Entomophthoromycota > Entomophthoromycetes > Entomophthorales > Entomophthoraceae > Entomophthora > Entomophthora muscae. The sequence goes on along the minus strand of QTSX02006558.1, from coordinate 18,219 downwards.
GATGTTCTGTTTTTGCTGTTTATTAAATATAGATAGGTTTGTTTGTAATTCTTGAGGGAAAGGTTCCTAGAAACTAGATATCTATGTTTAATAAAATAACAGAATATGGATGTTTAGTTAGGTTAGGCTAACTAAAAGAATTGAGGCAAGATTGGCCAAATCAATCTTGGAGACTAGGCGTCTCAAAAATGGGTTGATTAATCAGGAAGATTAATTAATAAATACAGGATATAATTAATGAGGATTTAATTATATTAAAATGGTCTTGACTTTGTAAAGAAGTTTGGTTAAGGTTAACCATGGGAACCCCCCCGGAATTTGGGTTAAAAGCGCCGCATTGGCAAATTTATTGGGTTAGAGGCGCCGCCGCGCCGCCTAATGAATTTGAGATGTGCCGCCTGGGGAAATTGCTGAGTGCCGCGGTGGCGCCTGGTTTGAGTTTCAAAGCAGTTTAATGGGTTTTAAAGGCAAAAAACCATTAAATGTAAAAATAACTAAATAAATGCAAGGATGCCTAGGAATTCAGGTTTGATCAGCTGGTTCCCAGTTGGAACACTGATAGCTGAGTTTAGGATGTGCAATCCACAGGGTTTTGGCGCTGGGAGCTGGGGAAGCTCCATGCCAAATTGGTACATTGGGTTGAATAGAGTCAGGTGACTTCTGCCCATTGTAGGTCAATTCTCATAGGTTGAGAATTGTTGGTGATCTTTCAGGTAAAGATCTATGTTGGATGTCTCAAATGTCATAGACCACGTGACGCAAATCATTGGTTGATTCAGGAACCGGAGGGGTTTTCAGCCATGTATGCCCCAAATGGTATATAAGTGAAAACAGTTAAACATTAATAAAATATATTCATTGTCAGTTTTGACGCTTTCCCCTCACCTATTTTTCAATTGTCATGCCTTCTTTGTTAAAATTTGAGTGAGCCAAGTTTGGGGTCCTTTGTGTGGAAACTGCTGCCGCAAGAAAGGAGGTTCATACAAGTACATTGGAAGAAGCTTTGACCAGCCTGGAGGTCACTAAGACTGTTCCTGCCAAATCTTTAGTAGAAGTAAAGGCTGCGTTTAAAGAGCTGTATTCCAATTACTTTGCAAAGGAAGGGACTCCCGCCCAAGGGAACAAAATTTATGCTTGGGATGATTGGAACTTGTTGGTAGGATGGGATGAAATCTTGCAACAAGTAAAAGAGATGACAAATTGTGAAATTGAGGCGTTGAGAGCACAAGAGGAAAAAAGCGTTGAAATCATGGCTTGTTGGCGGGATGACAATAAAGTGTTATCCAATAAAATTGCCTCCCTGGAGGCAAAGCTCCTTGAAGCTTTGTCCCAGGAAGGTAACAGCAATAAGAGTCAATGGCAGGATAATGGCAGGATGGACTGGTTAAGCCTGGATTTGTCACACCTAAATTATTGTATTGGATAATGTTGGGCTCCACAAGGTGGCCAATATTCTTAATGAGCTTCTAATAATTGAGCCAGGTGAAGAAATAGGCTTGCAGCAATTGGCTACAGCACCTTTACACCTATTATTTCCTCCCATTTATTTCCCATTACTGACCCCAATCAAGGAGCTCTTTGGTTGACTTAAGAAAGTCATTAAGCAAGGCCCCCAACTGAGCCTGAGGCCTTGTTTGATTTGATGCAAGTTGGGGTCTATACCCTTTCAGTAGAGACTGCGGCTAATTTCTATTCCCATTCTGACTTATTTATCCCTTCCTGGCTTGCAATGAAACCAATCAATTAAAAAACTGGTTCATGTTTTTATTATTTTTTTTATATTTTTACTTTCCTTACAGTAGTTTTCAAAGCTGTGATGTAAAGCAAAATTAACTCATATTTAAATAAAATATACAGTAGCTTAAAAAGCTATGGTGACAAGCACAAATACTTCAGATTTAAACAAAATGATTTTAGATTTAAGCAAGCCCCAAGTTGGGCAAGATTCAGGAATTAAATAATCTAATTATTTTTGGTGAACTGGCAAAATTTCAAACAATAAACAAAATATTACTAACATTAGAACCAAAATTATGTCAAATATTGAACGGCGTAGTTCAAACTATAACCAAAATGAACTGGTACAGCAAGTGAGATGGATTGATGCTATTCCAGAATATATTATAATCCGGGCAAGTGCCTAAAAGCAAAGTGGGGAGATCAAAATCTCCAAATCAATGGATTTTTTGATCTCCGCACTTTTTTTCAATAAAATTTTTTCCAAAAAATTTAATATTTTTCTTAAATTTGACTTTTTTAAAAATGTTTTTACTAGTAGCTAAAATCAAAAAGCCAAGTCTGAAGTGCCCAAATTGATGCAATTTAAAACACACCTTAAATTAATTTGGCTTTTAAAATAGAATTTATTCATCCTTTTGAATATAGGGGCAAAAACAAAAGTGCATAAATCAAAGTCCAGAAGTCTCTTCAATTTAATATTTGGGGCCCCAAAATTAAGAAATTAAAATATCACTTAATATTGATTCTATCACTATGTAAATGATCAGAAAAGCTTCAAAATCATATATCATACTCAACAAAATAATTCAAAACCTATCATACAGGTTCACAATCACCTGTAAAGCATTTGATTATAATTTCAGTGATTTTTATTATGTAAAAGATAGAGTGCTGAATGAAACAAATATTATATGATCACTTAGTAATTTACTGGGTGTAGTAATAGAGTGTGCAAATCAAAAAAGCTTCAAATCAAAATTCAAAACACACTGATTTAGTGCTCACCAATATATTTTTAAATTATGATTGGAATTTAATATTTTATTAACTAAGCTCCAATAGGTGTTTATAATCAAAAGTGCATTTAAACCAAACAAACACTCTACTTTACAAACCCATAATAGTTTAATCAGTGTAAGTTTAAAGTTAAATAATCATTTTAAAGGTTAAATACTTGCTTTAGAACATAGTAGAGTTTCAGGCCTTTTGGGTTAGTTTAGTGTAACTTTTTAAAGGGTTTAGTAAAAACTGCAGATTTTGGCAGTTTTAAAAAATATTAAATTAATTTAATATGTTACTATGTTTCCTTATGTTTTTAGGGAGTGTTGAGATCAAAGTGCCAAAATTAAAACTCCCTAATTGTCTGATCAAAAGCCCCTTTTTTGCTCCTTTCAAAAGCATTATAGAGTTGACTTCCTCAATTAAAATATTTATTAAAACTAACAAAATATAGTAAAAAGCACTCTGAATTTCAGATTCTGTTAAAAACAATATTTTTATTAATAATTTATATTCTTTTTTACTAACCAAAAAATACTAATTTTGAGCCATTTAGATGCCCCCTAAGTCAACTCCCATCAACCCAAAGAAGGCTACCCCTTCCAGATCCAAGAATCCTGGCCCCAAGACCACCAAGAATGCCGCCAAGGCCACCAAGAAGACCCCTGAGACCTCCCCCTCTCCAGAAGAGGAGTCTTCTGAAGAGGAACCTACCCCCAGCCCCTCCAAGAGCCCAACTGGGCACAAGTTTGTCTACAGCCAGGCAGATGAAGAGGAGATGCCTCCCCACATCTCAGAAATAGAACATGAAGACATGTACAACTCTGGAGATGCTACAACAACTGAGGATGGCCTTGAGACCTGGGATATCCTTAAAGTCCCTAATATATGCAACTATGAAGAGAAGTTCCAACTGCCAGATATCCTGCCCATCTCCTTCCCAATAATGTCCTCCAAGGGCAATGCTGGGTTCTACCATGATGGTTTTATGTTTAAGTGTAATGATGAGCAGAATAACTTGGTGCTTCATCATTACAAATGTGAGGGGCCTGCCCCGCCCATCTGACTACAACTGGGTTTACCCAGTTTAAGAAGCTGAACAATCAGCACACCTGCCTGGAACCAACTGGGGTATATCAGCGCCTAATAAAGTGGTACCTGCGCCAGAGACAGCCTTTCAATAGGGGCCTTACCTCCCAGGAGATAGCCACTAGGGCTATTAACAACTTGACCAGTTTCCAAAAGATAGCTGTTAGAACTTTTGGATCCCTTCAGAAGTATGTCAGTGATAATTGCCAGAAGTCTTAAAATGTGGGCAGATCTGCCACCTCCCTCCTGGAACTGGATATACCAAATGAGCTCAGAGTCACTTCCAAGGATGAGCAGTTTCTCCTTCATGACAATGGGCCAGATGAGCATAAAAGAACCATCTGCTATGCCGCCCAGGAGAACCTTAAGAGATTGATGACAGCCAATATCTGGTTGGCTGATGGGACCTTCTCATCATGCCCTAAGATCTTTTCCCAGCTTTGGTTCATACATGGGAAGTATGATGATAAGGTTTTATCAATGGTTTACTTTCTGATGTCAGGACAAAATGAGGATGACTATATTCATGCCTTGGAGATTCTAAAGGGGAAACTGGATCTCCTTCCCCCTACTGATGCCCCCACTTCTACCCCTAAGAGGAAGAAGTCTAAAACTCCAAGCCAACCTGATGATGAGGAAACATCAGAGCCTTATCATACCCATTTCCTTGTTGACTTTGAGCCTGCTCAAGCCAACGCCTTTAAAAAATTATTTAAGAGCAAGCCTCATGGTTGCTTCTTTCACTTCAGACAATGCCTCAGAAGAAAGCTGCAGAGCTTTACTGAGCTCAACAGACTGGTTACCAGATCAACCTCCCAGGAGCCCAAGGTAGCCTTCAACTCCTTTTCTGCCATTGCCTTGGTTAGAAAGGAGGACTTTAGAAAGATCTATGAGGCATTCAAGAATACCAAGTATATGGAGGACAATGCAGCTGTCTTTGCTCCATTTATTGATTACTTTGAACGCCAATGGATTAGAAAACTTGAAAACAGACACCATGGAAGAAAGGAAAACGAGATTAAATGGAACCAGTTCAAGTTTGTTAAGAATAAGACGTGAAGACTACTTCCTCCCTGGAAATCTGGCACAACAAGCTTGCCAACTGTGTTGGGGTGAAGAAACCCAAGTTTAAGGTACTGATCAACAAGCTCAAAGTTGAACAAGCAACCAATGAAACTCTTTACCAGGAGTTTTTAGATGGACACCAAAGTGTTTCCCAGAGCAGCAAGGACCTCAACAGCTTTGAGATAGTCACAAAAAACTCCCTCCTTCCTTACAACTCCTCCAACCGGCTCACTCATCTTGAGAACATTGCAAAAGTCCTTTAGTAATCCAAATAAAATCTTGCATTACTTTTGCTTTCTTTTAATTTTATGTTGTGACAATAAAGATCTTACCATGCAAATACATTTTAAAGCAGTTTTTTGTGTAGTTTTGTATTTTATATTCAATTGAATACAGTTACATATAAATTCTAGTCTAATCTTTCTTTTGAAACTAAAATAAACTTTCTTTTAAAAACAGCAAATTTAAGCATATTTTTATTATCTAGCATATACTTTTTATTGCAGAAATAAATTTCTTGCGGTCTTTTTAATCTATAAAAATTTAAAAATAAAATAGTTTTATATTAAGAACTGTATTTTATTTAGCTTTGAATTTAACCTCTGGAAAATCTATTTTTGCACTTTGATCTTTGGTATTTTCAATTTTTGCACCCTACATAGTGTTTCAATTTTTGCACTTTTTGGGGATCCCATTTTTGATTTCTGCACTTTCAACCTTAGAAACTTTGACCTTAGGCACTTGCCCTATAATCCAATCAGGATTCATATGAGCCACCAGCATATGGACTAAAATGAAACAAAAATAGAGCAACCTAGAAGCAAGATTTCACAGACACAAAACAAAATGAATTCACAAAAGATATGTAGTATTTGAAGCCTAAAATAGAAAATTAGCAGTTTAACAGCCAATCAATGATAGGACACATATTTTAAAAACAGCACTTTGATTTACGACATCTTGAATTAAATTCAAGATGGCGTTTTTTGCATTAGTGATTTTGGATCACAAAAAAATAAAATAAGAAATAAAATAGTTAAACTTTACATATACCTTTATAATGCAACATCTCAAATTTACGCCATCTTGATTCTGTCACTTCAAGTCAGATTAATTAAATCTTATTTTGCTAACTTTATTTACATATGAAATTACTTAGCGTGGGGCGTGTTTACGTCATCTTGACTTTACGTTGTTTTGAATCACATTATTTATCTTTAACTTAAATAAGCTTATACCTGAACTAAAATAAAGCCTGTTGTATAGTGCCAGAAGATGTTCCTATAGTATTAATCTAAGACACTTATAATAAGAACAACCTAAAAAGACGCCACTATGATAGTCCTTCTAGTGATTGTCATTGTTGGGTAAAAAAAACAGTTTTGTTATATGTAATTTATGACTTTATTATACATGGATACATTGATAAGGGTTCTCTTAATAAAAAAATTTAATAGTGATTTTAATATGGAAGGAGGTGATTACGCTATTTTGATTTACATCACTTCAAATTCCACTGAGTTTCATATCACCCAATTGCTTTGATGAGCACAATGGATAGGGGAAAATGAGGGGAAATTACATATGACGCCAGCCTATGCTATATTGATTCCCTCACCACAATTCTTGTTTTCCACTTTTCAAAAGTACATATTCACGTCAATTACCATATAAATAAAAAATTTGAGGAACTGCCTGAAACTTTGCAAATTTATATTTTTAGGTCTCCTCTAAATAACTGAGTACTTTTTTAACCTCAGTTGTATAAGCTAGTTTTTGAGAATTTCAAGTTTTCCTCTTTGGCCCAGTTGAGGTAGCTCCACCGGAAATTTGTTAATTTAATATAAAAATGGTCAAAAACACTACTGTAAATTCAGAACCTGAACATAAAAATTTGGGATTGTTAAATCCTTGGTCAAAATTTTGAATCACTTTTGCGGGATAGCCTTTTTTTAATTAAATTGATTTTTTTGAGTATCTATTTGAATTTTAAAAATGCAGGAACTCATAGACACTTTGAAAATTTCAAGTCAAACTGCATATTTCCAATGGACAAAATGAATTAACTGGAATCAGATTTGAAGTGTTCAAATCCATCAACCATTTTCATTAAGTTTACTATGTTTTTTGGAATTGCGGGATTGTCAAATCCAAGAACCAAATTTCAAATCACTTTTGAATGCCACTAGTAAACTCAAATAATAATTGCGGGAACTGGAATCCAAATTGAATGTACAGTAAGTAACTAGGACAAATCAACTCAAATCAAAAAGCTCCACTCTGGATAAAATCAAATGAAAAATCCAATCTCAACAGCAATGTTTAGACATGAAATTAAGTGAAATGAAAAATTGTCTAAACTGGAAATGATGTAATATTATGCACTTTAAATCACTAATATAGCAACAATAAAACCATATAATGATATATGAGCTACCCTCCTGATGATGCAGAAATTTTTTAAAAGTTTTTTGGCCCCGGTGTATCCAGGGGCCATAAAACTTCTTTTTAAGGAAGAAGGAGAGGGGGAAAAGATAAACCATTAGTTTACTAACTATGTATTCATGTATTGCTACTAAGGATACTTGATTACAGTAGATTTTAAAAAACACTAATAATAAAGTAGAATTATATATTAAAATCTATCTTATCACGTTGTCTTTCCTTTGGTGTGTTGATAATGTGCTTGCAATTAATTGGACAGCTTCACCTCCAGTTGCCTTGGCGATACAAAATCAAGCCGCCTCCGCGACCACAGTTGGTCTCGGGGAGGCGGCTTGATTTCCTATTGCCAAGGCAACTGGAGGTGAAGCTGTCCAATTAATTGCAAGCACATTATTAACACACCAAAGGAAAGAAAACATGATAAGATAGATTGTAATATATAATTCTACTTTATTATTAGCGTTTTTCAAAATCTACTGTAATCAAGCATCTAAATTTTAGCCGTCCTAAAATGGAATAGGGTGATTTTTGAGAATCCTATGATTCCTAAAAGAATCAGCACAGATTCACTCTAGATCCTTTGGAATCCTTTTTGAGATGCCCATAAATTATATTTATTTCAAATTCCTCGCAATTATGATTTGAAACTTGGTTCTTGGATTTGACAATCCCGTAATTTCAGATTCATTAATTTTTACATGATGTCTATGATTTGATTGAAATACAGGAAATCTCAAATAATAAATTAGAATTCCACATTTCTGATTCATGTATCCCACATTTTTTTGCTGAGTTTTGTCTTTTGTTAGTTGAGTTATCTGCTCAAGAGATTCAAAATTTGCCAATTTAAATAAACCAAAAAAATCAAAATAAATGGTTGATTTTATTAAATATTTTATTTTTCACTCATCTGAGTTGCCCGCAAAAGTGATTCAAATTTGGACCAAGGATTTGACAATCCCACATTTTTACGTTCAGGTTCTGATTTTACAGTATGTTTTTGAGCTACGCCACCTCAATTACGTCACTTCAAAAACGCCATTTTGACTGCAAGTTTTCAGCCAAAACTCAAAATTTTGCATACTTGCGTTACTAATAAAAATTTTATTTTTAAAAAACAATTAACATTGAAATTTTGATATTATATATTTTAAGACTTTCTATACAATTCTATGTAAAAAATTACTAGTTTTATATTAAAAACAGACTCATTTTTCTCTTTAAAAACAACCCCCAAATTTCTCATATTTTGATACTAATTCACTTTTAGATGCTTCCCAAGCCTACCAATAAAGCTGCGCCCAAGGCCTCAAAGTCTAAGATCACTCCTCCCAAGGCCAAAAAGGCCAAGACTACCCCAAAGAAGCAGCTTTCTAAGGCCAAAGCTCCTCCCAAGACCCCAACTTCATCACCAGAGCCTGAGGAAACAAGCACAATCCTTCTCCACTCTCCTTTTATTTACTCACCTTCTGATCCACAAGAGAAGTTGTTTAACTTCAACGCCACTCTGATCCCCACCTCAGAGCCTGAAGAGAAAGAGGAGCAGGAGCCTGAGCATGGTGCTCCTGCAGATGAGCAAATTGAGCTCTGGGATATTAACACTGTCCACAATATACGCAATCAAAATGGCACCGTTGCTGTGCCTGCCACATATCTAGCCAGCTACCCCATCATGACTAAGAAAGGGGGTGCCAGCTTTGTCTACAAGGGCTGCAGCTTCAGCTGTAATGACAAGAAAAAACCCATCTGCCAATATCACTACAAATGTGATAACACTGGGTGCCCAGCTAGGCTCACCACTTATGGGTTTACTAGGTTCAAGGCCATGACTACTGGCCATGACTGCACCAATCTTTTTGACCCCCTTTATCAACTGATCTGCTGGTTTCTTTGCCAGGTGATCCCAACCACCAAGGATCAAGCCGTCACTGAGGTTGTCAATGATGCCCTCCTTAATTTAAATGGTACCCAACTTGCCACTGTTGGTGGCGCCTCAAAACTACAGAGATATCTCACTGACCAGAGATGTGCTCTGAGCACTGAAGGCGTCAGTGCTTCATCAATTAACCAGTTGATCCTAACTGAGGAGCAGAAACTATCTTGTCATGAAGAGAGATTCCTTCTCCACAACAACAGCCAACATTTGCCTGAGCGCATCATTTGCTTTACCACAAGCCAGGATCTGCACAACCTGTTAAAATGCAAGACCTGGCTTTCAGATGGAACTTTCTCTACCTGCCCAAAGCTATTTAGCCAGCTTTGAAATATCCATGGGCAGGTTGGAAATCTTTTTCTTCCCCTGGTCTTCTTTTTCTGCCCAAATAAGAAGCAGGAAACTTATGTCTGTGCACTTAAAATTTTGAGGGCCAATTTGGGTGAAATCCTTCCAACCATTGAAGAGGAGCCAAATGAAACTAGAGGGCGCAAGAAAAAGGCCCAGTCACAGGAAGAGGAAGCCACCCCAACCAAAAAGCAGCCAGAAAGCCTTCCTCACCATGAATATCTGGTAGTGGATTTTGAACAGGCTCAGGCAAATGCCTTCATTAGAGTCTTCAAGAGCTCCCTGCAGGGATGCTACTTCCACTTCCGGCAGTCACTCTGCCGCTGCCTTCAAAAGTGCTCTGATATTCATGAGCTGGTCAGCTCTGAAGGCACTAAAGAGGCCAAGGATGTCTTCAATTACTTTACTGCCCTTGCCCTTGTGAGAAAGTATGAAACCAATACCTTTTACAACGCCCTCCTCTGCCATCCCTATATCCTTGCCAACCAGGCAGCCTTTGCTCTGTGCATTGAGTATTTTGAAACTCAATGGGTTGGTATTTTTCAAGGAGCATGCTAAATCAGAAAAGGCAGTGACTCAATCCAATGGAACTGCTTTAAGAAGGTAAAAGATGGCCTGATCAAGACCACCTCTTCCCTTGAAGGGTGGCATAGACAGTTTGCTATAAGGGTCAGGGTTCATAAGCCCAAATTTCACAAGATAATGGTGTATCTCAAAACCCAGCAGGCCATCTCTGCCTGGCTCTTCAAGACTAGCATGAAGTCCAAGGGCGACCCCCCCAAGCAGACAAAAGCGGTGAAAAAGTATACATAAATTAGCAAGGTGGTCCTTTCCTACTATCCCAAGAATAGCAAGCTTGAGCATCTCCAAGCTATCTCAGCTGCTCTTTCTACCAATGTTTTAGCCTTTTTCCAATAAACACCTTCCAATTTTCTCTCTTATTATCCTTCAGTTTTATTATTTTTTGACTTTTTTAGTACTTGGTACAATTGTATGTTTATTTCAAAGTATAGATCATAGTTATAATAGATGAAAATAAATTTTTTTGGGTATATTTTAACTTTTGGGCTTTACACAACTATGTTGCTACTATTTGACCCCATTTTGTTTATTGCTGATTTGGAATTCTGAGGTTTTTTAAGCCTAGAAATGTTTTTTGAATTTTATTTTTTTGAGAATTATTTGGGTTTTTTTGGAGTTCAAAAAATCTAAAAATTTAAAACTTGTTTTTCTGGGCAAGTTCCTTAGGTTGAAGTTCCTAAGGTCGAAAGTGCAAAAATTGAAACACTATGTAGGGTGCAAAAATCAAAAATATCAAAGATCAAAGTGCAAAAATTGAAACACTATGTAGGGTGCAAAAATCAAAAATATCAAAGATCAAAGTGCAAAAATTGATTTTCTGGAGGTTAACTTTGAAGCAGAATAAAATAAGGTTTATAATATAAAACTATATAATCTTAAATCTAATCTAGACTAAAAAGATCCCAAGAAATTCATTTCTGCAATAAAAAATATATGCTAGATAATAAAAATATTCTTAAAATAGCTGTTTTAAAAGAAAGTTTATTTTAGTTTCAAAAGAAAAATTAGAGTAGAATTTATATGTAACTGTATTCAATTAAATATAAAATATGAGACTACACAAAAAACTGCTTTATAAACTATAAGTTTAATAAAAAATTCAATTTAATTTTCAGCTTATGTAGAGCTATAATAATACTTCAGTATAAGCAAAATAAAGGATTTTTCCTGCATGATACAAGCATATGATTTTAGGTATTTTGGTTTATTAGTGATCTTATTTCAATGATAAAAATTATAGAAGTCTATCATTAAAATAATATAAACTAAATTAATTTCTTATTAAAGCTATACTATACAATTTTATACTTAATAAAAGATATAGTGTTATATCTTATTTATAATAAGTCACACTATTCAAAGATATCAAGAATCTGCCACTTACATATAATAAAATGAAGACTTGATTATCATTATGTTAAAAACACTGTACTTCCACTAAAAATGATATAGATAGAGAAAGTTTTTATACCAAAAAGAAACATTTTATACATCTTATTTTACTCTAATACATATAGTAAAAAGATATAGTAGAAGATAATTGAGGGTAATAAATAAGAGATGATAATAGAAGATAATTGAGGGTTAGAATGGAAAGAGGATAGTAGAAGATGATTGAGGATAAGAAAAGAAAAGAAAAGAAAAGAAAAGGAGAAGAGAGGAGAGGAGAGGAGAAGAAGAGAAGAGAAAAAGAGAAGAGAAGAAAAAGAAAGTTTTTTCTACTTGGTATCAGATTTTATATAATCCACCCTCTTGACAACGCAGAATTTTTTTAAAAGCTTTGTTGGCCCCTTGGCTGCGCCAGGGGCAAAAAAACTTTTAAATTTTTTTGAGGTGGAATGAGAGGTGGAAAGGAGGAAATTCAAGAGAGAAACCTTAAAAAAAACCAAGAGCCTATTGCACTTTGATTTAGGCACTTCAATTTGTGCACTTTGTTTTGTGCACTTTGATTTTGTCCCCTGAAATAACATAGGGAAACATAGTACAATGTTATATTAATTTAATATTTTTTGAAATTGCCTCCAAAACACACCAATTTATTAATATTACAATAAAATAAAAATCTACCAAAAAACTTTATTTCTTTTTTTTATATTTAAATATCAGGTCTTAAAAAATCTACATGAGGAATTTCAAAAGTTTTTTATTAATTTTCTTTAAAATTTTATAAGCTTATAAAAAGTGTGACTAAATCTAAAAAGTTGACTTTTGATTTCCTCACTTTTGATTTGAGGAACTTAATAAAACATAATGAATAAAATATTAATTTTTTGCAAAAATTTGTTATTAAGTGGTCCTAGTTTTTTGGTACCTTTTTAGATTTCAATTTGACTACTTTTTGATTTCTGCACCCATTACAGTAGTTTTAAAAGCTATGGCAACAAGCAAAAACAATTCAGATTTAAACAAAATGAACTCAGATTTAAACAAAATTAATTTTAAATGAATTTATATTGATTTACAATAGATTTGGATTCATTTCAATTTTTTTAAAGCTGAGTTCATTTTGTTTAAATCTGAATTGTTTTTGCTTGTTGCCATAGCTTTTAAAACTACTGTAAGAAACTATATGTAAATTTTTAAATAAATTTTTATGAGATAAAACTTTATTTTTTAAAAATAAAGAGCTTATAATAGTATTTTATATTAATATTTGAACAAAAAAAGTTAAAAAAATTGCCTAAAGTTAAAAAAGCTTTTTTTAGCTCTTGATTTCTTTTTTTACATATAGATTTTTTTTAATTTTGATGTACTGTCAGAAATCTGCAGACCGTGGTATCTTATCATCCACCAGATGATATCCTAAGTCTTCTAACATTAGGAAAGTACAGGGAACCTGTGACTTTGGCATAATCTGCGGTCGGGAATACTTTGTTTTCTGCAGAAGTAGCAAGTATGACTGGGCCCAAAGCCCAAAGGGTTTGAGACGGTTCTTCCTACTTCTGGATACGGTTCAAGGGTTGTCTCTATATTTTACTATAGATAATTATACTGTATGATAACAGTATCATCTTTTGCTCTACTAATAAAGCCTAAGAGAGGATCGTATTAAGGAAATAGGACTTGGATCAATCATCAAGTTGATACGGAATCATCAGTCTTTTATTCTAATGGACTGGCTTTAAGGCGGCCTGCCTGCCCACGTTTTATCTGAGTTAGCTCACAACACTAGGAAGAGACTGAAGTAGTATTAGGTCAACACGGCAGGAGGCCCAACCTTTTAAGGGTGGATTTTGTGGAAGCTTGCTTGACAACTTCTTTGGCTTACTGTGTTTGTTCTAGACACGCTGCACAGCTGAATCTCTTTTCAGCTGCCTGCCTGGGCCACTATCCAGGGCTAGCTAGCCAACAGTTGGCTACTGGTTCATGAGATAATTGTTACACTAATCAGAGCTACTCTAATACAATAGGCTCAGAGTCTTTTATCTTAGAGTGTTTTGGCCCGGTGGCCCAGTCCATGTTGGACTCTGCTAGACATAATGCAGATGACGGTTCTTATGACAGCCCTCTTATTCTAGGATACAATTTAAGTTTAAAATAATAATTATTGTGAAGTGCATATTGAGGTACTTGATGAAGGGAACTAATTAATGAGCAGAAATTGTATGTTCCATTCATTAATTGTAATGCATGGATTTGTTGGTGCCAGGATATGATTTGATCATTGATTCCACAAACCTGCGGCCCGCATTAATTTGTTGAAACCATTCCTAAGAGTGATTAGCTACTGGCCTGTGTTATTTTTTTGAATCAATTATTAAGAGTGATTAACTGCTGGCCCACAATAATTAGTCAAATCCATTAATTAGTCAATATCCCAAAATCCTGACATACTGTAAATTCAGAAGCTGAACGTAAAAAACAGGGATTGTCAAATCCTTGGTCCAAATTTTGAATCACTTTTGCAGGATGGCCTTTTTTTAATTAAGTTGATTTTTTTGAGTATTTATTTGAATATTTGAAAATGCGGGAACTCATAGACACTTTGCAAAGTTCAAGTTGAACTGCATATTTCCAATGAACAAAATGAATTAACTGGAATCAGATTTGAAGTGTTCAAATCCATCAACCATTTTCATTAAGTTTACTGTGTTTTTTGAAATTGCAGAATTTTCAAATTCAAGAACCAAATTTCAAATCACTTTGAATGCCACTAGTAAACTCAGATATTAATTGCAGGAACTGGAATCCAAATTGAATGTACAGTAAGTAACTAGGACAAATCAACTCAAATCAAAAAGCTCCACTCTGGATAAAATCAAACTAAAAATTCAATCTCAATAACCATAATTAGACATAAAAAGTTATTAAACTTTAAAATCATCCAAACCCAAAAAGTATACAATATTATTCACTTCAAATCACGGATATAGAAATTCTGTTACTATTCAAGGCTAACTCAAGAGAAAATAACTACCCACAACTAAACCAATAACTCCAAATAAATACATATTTAATCTAATATATATATATTATTTTTATGGACCATCAATCACATTCTCAACCTGCTTCTGCACCAGCCTGCAGGCAGCCTGTCCATGAGGGCGTCTCAGAGGGTCCAAAAACAGACCTAGAACTCAACTTGAGGGGAGTCATGTCAATACACAGGCCTCCCAAGGTGTCATTGTCAGCCAACCACCTCCTGCATCCCAAGCCCAATCAACCAGCCTGAATCCCAGACAGAAGCCACTCTCAAGGCCTGCCACAAAATTCTCCTACACCAGGGTCACCAGGAACACTGAGGTTACTTACACCTCCACTTTATACCCAGTTGTCACCCAGCCCCACACTCTTAACCCAAGAGTTACTACTTCCTGCACCCGTGTCTTTGAGACCTCCTATCAGCCATTGGCCACAACTGAGGAACCATCTGCGCCTATTGTGTATTCAACCATTGACGGCGCCACTGCAAGCAAGCGTGATCCCACCTTCTACACAAAGGTCCCCATCCCCTGTGTTGAGCCTGGTAGCCAGGATGCTGTGGTACCTGCCAAGGGCCAGCGTCAGTTGACAGATAGTGAGTGTGAAGCTCTCCTAAACTGCTTGAACAGGGGAATGGTGGTTTGGGATATTGCGTCCTGATTTGATGTCACAGCCAGATACATTGCCAACATCAACACCAAGTATGACAATACCAGGAAAATTGCCAAATCCACTAAGGCAAAAAGACAGCCCAAAATCCTTCAGCCTATTCATATTGACACAATCAAGCAGCGGGTAGCCAAGGATTGCCACCTGGACACACTTGCTGTCCAATCAATGCTTGCCACAGAGTTTGGACTTTCTGTTTCTAAAACCCTTGTTTACAAAGCAATGGTTGATTTGGGCTTCTTGTGAAAGGTGCTTGGAGTTTCTTCATACAATAGGAACAGTGAAAAGACCATTGAGGAATGACGTATTTATGCCAAGACATATCTGGCACTAAAGGAGACTGGGAATGACCAGTTCTTCTATATCAACAAATTGTTGTTTTCCTCCTCACTCAGGTCTAGGCATGGGTGGGTTGAGAAGGGGTCCAAGGACGGTGTAGCCCGTTGTGCAGCTGTCTGTTCCCAGACCTATTCCATGGTTGCGCTTCTTGGTCCTTGCGGGTTGGACCAGTATCAGATGATTAAAGGCTCCCATAACAGCAGGACCTTTCTCAATTTTCTCCGAGCCGTCAAGGAGTACCTTTGGATAAATTACAGCGGCACAACCAACATTGTTGTGCTTGATAATGTTAGGCTCCACAAAGTGGATCTGGTTGTGTCTGAGTTCCCCCATCAACAAAAACAGCCATTCTGCCAGCCACCGCCTTGCAGACTGCCCAATGAGACTCCTCTTCCTTCCACCTTATTCTCTATTTCTGAATCCAATCAAGGAGGTGTTTGATTGGATCAAGAATAAGATGAAACAAGGCCTCCCTCAGGACACAGAGGATCTCTTCAATATTCTCAAGATCAGCCAATTTGCAATGCCACCTGATGTGGTGGCAGCTTTCTATGAGCACTTGGAATCATTCCTCTCTAAAGCCCTGGCCTCCAAGCCAATCAGATAAATGGGTGCTCTGGGTTTTATTTAGTTTTAATTTTATTTAGTTTGTTTTTATTAAGACTCAATAATTATTATTTATATATAATAATCTGACGTTAGATTGTATTATAGACATATAAGAATATGTAGAAAAGGTAAGTAAAATTAATTATACTAGGTAAGAGGAATATATTTTTGTTATAATGCAGTGAATATTATATTGACTGTTGCGCCAACAAATAAATAAATTAAAAAAGATAGAAATAAATTAGTTTATTTAAATAATTGTGAATCCTTGATGGTACTTTGGCTTTTTAAGCCACAAATTGGACCTTGCATGTCATCATCTTATCCTTGTTATTTCAGTGCCACTATAACCACACAACACGGCCACCAATGATTTTCATGTATTGCTTACTAATTAGTACTTAGGACGCAGGTCAAGTATATCAAATATGTTTATCAAATCACATTACAAGGGAAAGGTAATTTGAGTTCTAAACAATCATTTGTTTAGAACAATAGTGGAGCAGGCTGCATGATGTGGATAAATTCAATTCTTGATGTTTATCTATGTGATAAATAAACCCGTACTCAACAAGCTAGTAAATAAAAACATTTTTAACTTAATTTTAATATTTGATGTGGTTGCAACTTTAACTAATGTCTTGTAATATATTTAGATATATTAATATTATAATTTACATACTAAAATTTAAAATTAAAATTAAAATATTAAAAGTAAAATTATAATTATAAATTGTAAGAGTTAAATATTAAAGCTTAAATAATCAAAATATAACAATTTTATTAAATTGTGATTTATTAAATATTTTCACAAGTGACAAACTCCTGTCCACTATGATAATCAAAAGGCCTCAACTATGGGAGTCAAACCATGATGCCCTGCGGGCTGCCAGCTTGCAGGGCCAGCCACCCAGCCGCCCGTAGTTTTTGGGGTTCAAATCAGAATTGGATTTGACTTCAGAGAATCTCCTGAAGTCTGATGAACCAAGTTTGCCTACAACAATGCCCCCGCGCTAGAGGTCCCTGTTAACCCAACCAATCAACAGGCCAGGTTAGCCATAGACCCCAGAATAACCCAGGCCACTACAGAAGAAGAAACAAAGATACCTTCTATAAGAAACAGGCCACCCAGAGATGACCTGTCCCGTGACCTGGTTAAGAATTGGGGTGCTCTAGTTGCAAGTCAGCCAATGAAATAACCCCCGCAATTGTTGCCACCAAGGGCTGTGAGGACCTAGTAGATGGGGAAACCCGGGCCATGAAAATCTTTGAAAGTTTTGCCATGACAGATGGGCATACTTATACCCTGGGCCGCCAGGAAGATGCCCATTGCCATCCTTGCAATAAAGTGACATGAACCTTTGGTTCAACCAGATCATACCATACTTGCTATTAGTTTTACTTCATCTATAGTCTACTCCTTGCGGCTCTGCCCCACGTGTTCACCTACCCCAAGAAACCACAGACCAGCCGCCCAAACTTTACTGTCCACCAGGAGCTCCCTTTGGCCCAGTACATTTTACCGAGTACCCACCCAACCCGGTGTATTTAGTGTTTGCTCTGGAGGAGATCCTCATCCACGACCCTGAAGATAGAACTAGAGAGACTGAAACTGTATACAGAGAAGGCATCAAAATCACCATATCTCCTCTGCTATTCCAAGACAAGTATAATTTCCTGTCCACATATTTAGTTCCAATGACGCTGCCCCTCACCCTGTGGCCTGACTGCCCGCAAGAATCCGTTGCCAATGATGAATCCACTTCCACCCAAATATTTGGGGTGATGTATATCACCCTCACTGGGTTGATTGATTCCATGGTGCCTACAAGCGGACCTTGGGCAATCCTTGGAAAATTGTTATCTTATATTGTAAAGTTAGCCCCAATCCTGTGGTGGGCTCTCCCTGCTGGGCCGCGGGCTGTCTGCCCGCGAGTCCTCAGGAACCCCCCACAGGTTGCATCCCTGACAAATATTGA
>QTSX02006557.1:0-190863 GCA_014839935.2 Entomophthora muscae | reverse complement strand
CACAGCTTTTTGGGTAGCCCACTCATCCAGCATGTTCTTGAGCTCTTTATGGTAGGCATACCCATCTGCAGTGTTTGATATTGCTGAGTAATAATTGACACCCAATGGGGAAACTGCCAAAAAAAAACCAACAAATCAGTACAAAATTGGCCTGTGCTTATAAACGTCAGATTGGATGCGCTTTCCCCCAAAGTCTTGGATACTTGCAGAGATCTTGGCATGGGACAAGAAGATTTCATCATTGTGTGTCCTCATTGCTCTCCCTTCAATAAAATTGATGATGGTGGAATTGTACAGGTTGGTATCCATCAAACTGGGGCCACTGAGAACCTGATTGGATAATAGTCTGGTGGCAACCACAACTCTGTGCATCCACAAATTCATTGTTCTCTTATTGGTGAAAATGCTGTGGAGTCCCAGTTGGGACA
Source organism: Entomophthora muscae (assembly GCA_014839935.2). Classification (NCBI taxonomy): domain Eukaryota; kingdom Fungi; phylum Entomophthoromycota; class Entomophthoromycetes; order Entomophthorales; family Entomophthoraceae; genus Entomophthora; species Entomophthora muscae. Next base: position 190,435 of record QTSX02006557.1, on the reverse strand, counting down.
GACCTGGACCAAGGGCATCTGTGGGTCACGCTCCATAATAGCCATCATGAGAGGGTGGGCTTTTTTCACTTTCAGTTGAAGAACAAGCACTGTGGGGTTCCTGGTCACCAAAGTGTGTCCTGGGCTGTAGCCAGGGACCAGCTTGGAGGAGTCGTCATTCTCCAACAGTGGTGAATGGTTGATTAGGAGCTTATACTTGGCCTGCATAAGAGCAAACTCCTCCAGTACCTTCCCAATTACTAGGCAAGCGTCTCCATCATACACTTGTACTTCAGCAGGCGCCAGCCCTTCTGTAGGCCAATACCAATCCTGTAATAGTCTTGCAAACTCTCCCCCAATAAACTCTCTTCCTCTATTTGTCATTTCCAGATGCCTAGTCACCTTCTCCCACTCCTCCTGGGCAGACTTACTAGAGGCAAACTTCCTGCACCCTAGGCAATAGGATTACTTGTCCCCTGGGCTAGGATAGAAAATGTGGGGTAATTGACTCATAGGACTTATATCCTTTCTTATTGCGGGAAATTTGGATAGGGGTTGTAATAGGCACTTTATTCACAGTCAGAAGGAAGATCCCCTTAGAAACCTTCTGATATACAGCCTTGGGATAGGGAATAATGAGGGGTTTGTGCCAATACTTGGAGTCCTTTAACAATCTTTTGGACTCCTTGTACTTGGCCTTCAGCTCCTGCACCTTGGTCTTGGGCTTCTATGTTCTAATCTTGGGCTCCTGCGGTCTGTTCCATATCTGGCTTCCTATTCTTGGTATTTGGCTCCTTCTGTAGCTTTTGTGGCCTTTTTAATCCACTTGATCCAGTCCCTGAAGAGTCTCAGATAGCTCTCTCTTTTATAGCCCCTTGTTTCAGACCAAAAACCTCTCTTAGAACTCTGGTTCTTCAAAGCTTAAACTATCCTGTTTTTCTCCTTCTATAATAATTAAACCTTTAAATTCACCGCAGCCAATGAAAGCCCTGAATTTCTGCTTCTGCCCCTCTTTTTTTTAGGCTCTAACTCTTAAGTTAAAGCCCTTAAAACACTGATCAAATAAACTCCGGCTCACAGCCAATCACACGTCTTGATTCAACGGTTTTGCCAAAAAGGTTTCCCCAGATGACCTGTCCTTGACCCTGGTTCAAACCTGAGGCTGTCTTGCTCCAGGTAAACAACTGCTCCGCGTTTCAAATGGTTTTGCCGTAATTCCTGTCACGTTTCCCCGGCAAATCTCGAGTGCTTCCACATATGTTTTTCTTAGGCAAATTTTGACCCCTCAATTTTTCAATGTTTCTCCGTGTTTCTTTCAACGTTTTGCAACTTTGAACCCGCTTGCTGCTTGTCCTTTTGTCTCTCCTAGTTGTTCTCAGCAAAATTTGCTCTTTTGCCCTTACAGTTTCTCCGTTTTTTTTCCAGCTTCTTTCTGGCTCATTTCCTCTCCAATTCTTCTTTTTAAAATAATATATAGTTCTAACAAACTATATGTTATTTTTCCTCCTCTTTCTTTTTAATTATTTGATTTTAATTCCTTTTATAACCATAATCAGTCAGTATTTAATTATTATTTAACTGCTTATTTTTATCCATTTTCCTCTCAAAAGTCACCAAAATTAGCTCTTCCAGCCTCTGAATCCAGTCTGGCTAGTTCATCCTCTCAGCTCTTCAGTTCTTCAACACCAAATTCTGGTCCTTTGGCCATCCTGCTTTATGATCAGCTAGTCCTGCATCATAATCTTCTTGTTCTTCAACTTCTACTCAGCCAGTTCCTCAACAAATCCTCACTAGGAACCTCCTTTGTTCCTTCTACACACTGAACCATATTGGTTCCTAAAATTCAATATGAATTAACTGCCCATCAACTAGCCTTCACTGTGACCAAACAGTCCCTCCTACTAGTCTTCTCTGTTAATTCCGTGAACCACCTTGGTTCTTTATCTTAGTCCCCATTACCAGAACTTGTAGACCCAGGCATGAGTCTACATCAAACTGGCATTTGACTGGGCCCTTGTAAGTGGCAATCCACTTAGGCCATTCAACCATAGATCAATGTCTATGTGTTGTCTTTACTCACCCAGGTGATTAAGTCTGGGCTTTCAGTTGCAGAGTAATCAGCTCCACTTCCTAGAGGCCTGATCAAATCAATTTTTGCAGCTTGCTTCCCCAAGCAAACCACCTTGGTGACACCTCTGAGCAAATCTATGCCCTCCAATGCTCACCTTGGGTTCCCCCAAAGCTCCCATAGGGGCATAAACAAGGACACCCTACCAGTCCGTTAGGTAGGATGCTTGCTCACAGACCTCCTGCAAGCATATTAGGATACGTAGAGCTCTCAAAGCTCTTCCCCTCCCTGACAGCCTGTGTTACCTGCCAGGGGTCCAAAACCTACTCCCCCCCAGACAGACAAAGCTCCCTGCTTGCTATTTCAGTCTTTATCCTTCTGCAGCCACAGTTCCCTTCAAGGTGAAGCACTATAGCCCAAAGCAGCCAGTTTCTTCTGCTGGGTGGAGGCAATATCTGCCCCTGGTAGTCCTATGTTACCTACCAGGCAGACCTTACTTACCCTAGTAGACCATGTTACCTACTAGGTTCACCCTACTTACCCCTAGTAGCTCTATGTTACCTACTAGTTTACAGTGTCACCAGCTAACCACACATTGTCACTCTTCAGCATATTGTCTTTATTTGAAGTCAAATCAACCCTTGCCTGCAAAACAGCATACATGTGGATCACCACAGGCACCAGTTGGAGTCTTCTTGGTAGGGGGCCACAGTTGGTGTGGGCTCACAGGGTTGCAGTCACATTGGACTTTGCAAAACCCATTGCGGCTGCAATTTCCCCAAGGGACATAAGCATCCCTTGCTTTCAAACATTTTGAGAACAATCTCTGGAGTGATCAATTTTCTTCTGTATCTTTCAGGCTGATTGGCTGGGGGTGGTATATTTCTATCTTGGGAACCAGATGGTGCTATCTGATTGGCTGTTTTGGGATTCTGGGCTCTCTGGGTGACCCCATGGCTCAAATTGCTGGTCCCATATGCCATTGCTGATAAGGGATTTATGTTAGCAGCTGCCTGTGCATGGTGGGCAAACAGGGCCATGCTGGAAGTTGCAGGAGAAAGAACACACTCCTGGGTGGAGCTTGCGGAGGGGCCTGTGGGTTGGGAGTGGCCATAGACAGAGGCTTCACTGTTAAGAGACCCAGCATAGCCCTGCATGATTTTGTCAAGGCCAGGGAACAGCTTGTTGACTTGGTTGTTATTGAAATAATACATAATAAATTTTATTAAAATTTTAAACTCAAAAAGAGGAGTGTATATTTTAGTCAATTTTATTATTAAGTATGTTAAGTTGGTGAATGTTACAATCAAAATTTTAGCTGTCCTAAACTGGAATAGGGTGATTTTTGAGAATGCCTATGATTTCTAAAAGAATTAACACAAATCCACTCTAGATCCTTTAACATCCTTTTTGAGACACCCATAAATTATATTTATTTCAAACTCCTCGCAATTATGATTTGAAACTTGGTTCTTGGATTTGAAAATCCTGCAACTTCATATTTGTTAATTTTTACTTGATGTCTATGATTTGTTTGAAATACAGGAAATCTCAAATCTTACATTAGAATCCCACATTCCTGATTCATGTATACCATATTTGTTTGATGTGTTTTGTCTTTTGTTAGTTGAGTTATCTGCTCAATAGATTTGAAATCTTCCAATTTAAATAAACCAAAAAATTCAAATTAAATGGTTAATTTTATTAATATTTTAATTTTCACTCAGCTGAGTTGCCTGAAAAAGTGATTTGGAATTTGGACCAAGGATTTGACAATCCCACATTTAAATGTTTAGGTTCTGAATTTACAGTATAAGCTTGAATCACCTTAATAAACTCCACTTGATTATTTCTTAATTATCACAAATCTGTAATTTGGCATTACAGAAAATTGGAGGTCACGCCTTACTTACAAACTCTTGTTGATTGATTGATTTTTGTTGAAAAGTAGAAATGTATACTCTGTCCTGCCCCTCTGCCGTTCCGCCTGGTTAGTTACCTACAACTATGGTTACAACCTGTGCTTCCTAAGCTGCTTTCAAGTTCTGGGCTTTTCAGAATGTTGACATCTTTAGTGGCAAAGGGTTTAGAGCTTGGCTCTATTCCTTCAAAGACTATTGTGATAACTTTAGCCTTTCAGACGCAGCCAGACTCAAAGAGGTTGGATCAAAACTCCGCAATAATGCCCGTATCTGGCATCAAGATATGCTCTTTGAAACTTGGGAAGAATGGAAGGTGGAAGTCAAGAAGATATTAATTGGCCACAAACCTGACCCCCAACACCTCTTGAGTCAAGTCAAGATTAGCCAATTCTCAGCCCTCTAACCTTTTATTGTTAAGTTCCAAGAGTATGCTAACAAGGTACTTGTGCAACAAACAAAAGGGTTCTTGGGTACTGAGCGCAAGCTTATCATTGACAACTTCCACAGCTTGGTGGGTATATCCACTTTTGAGAATGCTCTTACACCAGTGTATGCAGGACTTATCCGTAAAACCAATCCCTCAACATTAGAGGAGGCATACAACCTGGTGCGCAAGAACTATACAATTTATGTGGAAAGAGAGCAAGACAAGGATGTCAAGGCTATGTCAAAATGGAACCCCTTTGCTGTAGAAGCAAAAAAAAGGAACCATACTTGGTAGAAACAATTGAAGCCATCTATCTTGCCCATAAATGCCCTTCCAGAGTTACTGATTATAGACAAATGCAACACAATGCTCATTTTACTGGAAATTGCTACAATTGCAATGAACAAGGGCATAAGTCAGAAAGATTCACTTCTCCTTGCTCTATCTGCAAGGGCACATATCACAGCAACTACAGCTGTGCCCACTGCATCTGTGCCAATGTGCAGTGCCCCATTGCAGTAATTATGTTTAAACAGTTTTATCAAACTGAGAAATATCCCCTCTCTACACCTGAGGGTGTCTCTCCTTTGAATAAAAAGACCAATTCTGATTACATTATTGACTATAATGGCCCTGCTCTCTCTCCTTTGATTAAACCCAGACACATAAGATCTTGTGCCTCATCTCCTGACCAAGACTATACACCCCCACCCTTGAAACATCATGAGAGAGAAGCAAATCCCTCACTGGAAGAACTTCTAATTGACAGTGTAGACCCCACCACACCAGCAAGTCAAGCCACAGCTGAATTAATTGACAAGGTCTACAAAGAAGGCATCTATGCACCACCCACTACCCCCTTACTTCCCACACCATCATCCACAGTTTTCTAGCAGATGCAACCCCAAATATCCCAACCCATTTGCCCCACTCAAAGAGCAACTTGACTTTGATGATCTGTTGTTAGCTTAGGAAGACCTCAGATACAATTTGGTCACTATTGAAACAGTACCAGAATCCCCAGCAGCCCAAACTCACACAAACAATAGTATTGAGCTCAATTTGGAAATCCAAAGTGAAGCTCTCACTAGAGATTATTCTCTTGACACATTGTCACTTGCAGTAAATGCAACAAACAAGGCGACTCACACTGATGATGACCACATTGAAGATTGTGACAGTATTTACAATAACACACCAATGGAGGCATCACCATTGGTTGAAGCAGATACCACAAACAATACACCAATGGAGACGTTGCCACTGGTGGGACCAGGATTTGCTGCAAATCCAAACATGGATACAACACCCCCTTTGGAACCAGAAGCAAATTACAATTTACCCATGGACACATTCAACACTCATATGGATAAAAAATTATTGTATAATCATAAATCAAACCTACCAATGAACACTGAAGAACCAGAGATGAATGACAACTACAAACCAGTAGTCCCAGGAATCTCAAAACATCCATTGGAGGCAGACACCCTAAAAATTGAAAAACTAAATAAGGGAATATCAATTGACAAACTGTTTGAGGATACCTCAATCACAATTTCATTGACTGATCTATTCCAGGAGAGTCCAACATTACAACAGAAAGCACACAAAGCAGTTTTGGCTTTGCAACCCCATAGGAAAGAAGAATTATTCTTGGCTGGCACTGGAGCTCCAAGAACAGAAGGCGCTGTCAACAGACGCATGACACACGTCATCCTCAACGGAGGTGCCTATAGTAATTTAATAATAGTTAAATTTCTAGAAAGCTTACCTGATGTCACCATCATACCATCTGATGTAACGTTCATCATGGCTGATGGAAGCAAAAAATTCTGCCTTGGCATGGCAAAAGGATTGAAACTATGGATAGAAGGCGCAGAAATTGATATTGATGCTGCAATCTTCAATCACCACAAATATACTATATTGATGAGAAGACAAACAATGACTGAATTGGGAATCACCACCCAATATTCAGGAAACAATTAGACAATCAAATACAACAATTTGAAAATGCAACTATATCTCACCTTTGACACCCCCCAAATCACCAAGTTTCTATGTGAATCTATTGAATCAAACATTAGTAAAAATAAATGGCTTTCAAATGTTCAGAAGTACCAACTAGTTGAAGTCATTGAACCATATGACTCCAACATAGTTGGAGACTCAGACAACTTACCATAAGCTTCAGGATTCAAACACAAAATTGACACAGGAGATGCGCGCCCCATCACGTCCAGATTCTATTGCCTAGGTCAATCTTATTAAGAATTTGTTAAAAAGAAAATTAACAGGTTACTCAAGCAGGGTTAATCAAACCTAGTTTCTCACCTTGGGCTTCTCTGCTGGTAGTTGTTCCTAAAAAAGGAGGCAAGCAAAGGATGTGCGTCAACTATATTCCTTTAAATAAGGTTACCATTTGTGATAATTACCTGTTACCTTGTATCTCAGACATCTTAGCATCCTTTGGAGGAGCCAAATCGGTCTCTAATATTGATCTCTTTAGTGGTTTTCACCAAATCCTGGTACGCAAAGAAGACCAACCTAAAACTGCACTTGTTAGTAAATGGGGTCAATTTGAATATACCAGGATGCCCTTCAGACTGAAAGGCGCACCACGCACATTTCAAAGGATCATGAACAATGTGTTCTTTGGCCTCATTGGCAACTTTGTGACCATCTACCTAGACAATATCACCATCTATTTGAAAACTTTTAAAGAACACCTAGAACATCTAAGAATATGTTTACACAGAATTAAGAAAGCTAACCTTAGAGTCAACGCAGAGAAATCAATCCTTGCAGTACAGGAACTTAAACTCCTTGGACACACTGTCAACAGAGAAGGCAAACACCCAGACCCAGACAAGACAAAGGCAATAAGCAAATGGCTAGAACCTACAAACGCGAGCCAGGTTAGATTGTTCTTGGGAGTAGTTGGGTATTACCATCAGTTCATACCCAACTACAGCAACATCACAGCACCGCTGTTCAACCAAACACATAAGGAAAGGGAATTACAGTGGGGACTAGAAGAGAAAAACATGTTTAATCAACTAAAAAAGGCTATTACCTCAGAAACCGTACTTATTTACCCGGACTTCAACAAGAAGTTCCACATCTTATCAGACGCCTGTAAAGATGCAATAGGAGCTGTACTTTGTCAAGACGTAGAAAAGACCTTCAAACCTATAGAATATATGTCAAAGAAATTCATTGACACTGAATACCACTACTGCATACACAACAAGGAGGTGCTTGCAGTTGTCAGGGCCCTAGATAAATTCCGTTATTATGTATTGGGATACCCACTTACCATACACACAGACAACATTACTGTGTGATTCATAGCAGACAACCTAGGCACAAACTCAAGAAGAATACATTGGTTCACTGACCTTATTGACTATGAATTTGATATTCAACATGCCCCAGGGAAACAGAACACTGTAGCCAATGGACTGTCCAGACAGTTCTCACTACTTACCGAAATGTCAAACTAGGAAACAAACTTACAAAAGTTTGTAGACACTTCCACCTCAAAGTTGAAATTGAATTCCAAAGAGGAATCCAAAGAATTCATAGCAAAGTCCCTAAAATTCATATTAGTAAACAACAACTTATTTAGAAAGACAGATGAAGGTCTGCGACTAGTACCTGCTAAGAACAAAAGGGCGGAGATACTCACTGAAGCACACAAAGGAATCAGACATTTTGGCCAACATGCCACCGTAGAACGACTCAAAGCATCCTACTGGTGGCCAAGGATGTACAGTGAGGCCATTGAGCACTTGGAAAGATGCCAAGCCTACCAAAGGTTTAGTAGAAAGGTCAAACACTCAAAACCAATTGTACCTATTGTTGTGGAAAAGATGTTTGACCTCTGGGGCATTGACTTCTTGGGACCCCTACCAACATCTAAATATGGGAATAAGCATGTGTTAGTAGCAACAGAATACTGCTCAAGATGGCCAGTGGCAGTGGCTTACCCAGACAATACAGCACTTACCGCGCTAAATTCTTATACGATAGAAATTATGTTACAATTTGGCCCACCAACAACAATACTGACAGACCAAGGACCTCACTTCCGGAACCAAATGATAGCAGACCTAACAAAATTGGTTAGTGTTAAACATAGATTTCTCAACAGCATACAATCCACCCTGTAATGGACTTACTGAAAGGTTCAACAAAACACTGGTACAAACCTTGGAAAAATCCACCAAATACCAACCTAGCACATGGGAAGACGCCTTACCTGTAGCATTATGGCATTGCAGAACAAAAGTACATGTAACAACACAATTAACACCATTCAAAGTGATGTACAGCGTGAAACACCAACTATTAGACCTAGAATCTTACCTGAAGGGGGCGACGCAACCAACTGTAGACAGGTAGTCAGGGCCAGAGCCGTAACCGCCGTCAAAGAGAAGGCTGAGAAAATAAGAGAGACATAAGAAGAGATATGGTTCAACTTACCTATATTCCGAATTGGTCAACACGTTTTTAAATCAAAGAATAGCTTAGTAAATAGCCATTCAGAGAAGTTCAATACCAAGTGGACAGGACCCTTCATCATCTACCGGCTAAGCAATAACAACAATTATTACCTCAAGAATCACGAAGGCGTCAGATTTGCACAACCAATCAATGGTGTGCAACTGAAACCATACCACGAATAGTTTAGTGGCAAAGTGTGATGCCAAATTTGATGTGTCATCAAATATCCAATATTGACGAATAATTTCATCACAAGCTATATAAGCTTGAATCACCTTAATAAACTTCACTTGATTGTTTCTTAATTATCACAAATCTGTAATTCAGCATTACAGCTCCCTAAAAACACAAAACCAATCTGCATGAATTGTAATGTGGCATGAAGGTCACAAAATGAATTGTGCTCAACTGACAAAGTCACAAAACCAATTGTGCCAATCAAAGCTTGGTCACAAAACCAATTGTGTAGATTTTGGTGCCCTTCCCAACCCTAGTCCTGTCTAGGGCTGTATCGGACTTTGGACGGGTGGCTTCTTTTCTAAAAAGAAGCTACCTGTCCAAAATCGTTTCATAAAAGATAACATCCAGAAATTATATTTCCAGATTTTTTTGAAATAAATTTTTTTAACTTTTTATTTTAAAAATTTAAAATTATAAATTCAAAAATTTAATTTTTTTAAAAATTATTTTTTATTTTAATTATTTATTTATTTTCTGGCCCGTCCGGAAAACAGAAGGCCCCGGGGCCTTCTTTTTTAATGAAATTTCGGATTCCCCCAACGTAGGGGAATCCGAAAGAAGTAGACGGGGAAGGACAAACGGGACGGTTACGGCAAATGCTGTAATCGCCTTTTTTGTTGCCGACACAGCCCTAGTCCTGTCACAACCCTTGGGCAAGAGGATTCCAGGGTGATGGGTTTTGCCTGTCCAATGTACGATCTGGAGAATCCGATTTAGCACCACAATGTTCTGGGCGAAGAAGACAATTTAAGATTTTAAATAGAAAAATAAATGTGAATGGTTAGGAAAATGGTCATATCGGGTAATCTCGATCGAGGGAGATTTCATGGAGTTTGGGATCGATCTAGAGCTAAACCGCTGGTAGAGGTATACAGGGCTAACCTTCAGCTAGCCAGATCTATATTATTCAACATGGAGCTGTTTAAAAAAATAAACAGGCAGAAAAATAATACCAAGTTCAGGAAAAAAACCTTTGTTGATGATGAAGCTGAGATTGCAACTGCTTCCATTTCGACCGACCAGGTGCAGGAGGCACCAGCCTCCAACCTACAGGTTCCAGAAACCCTCGAAGCACCGCAAAGTACTTGCTTGAAAGAAAAAATGTCTTTTAAAAAATTCATAATTAATTAGATTTGGGTATCGAGCCCTTTTTAGCCTCACATTTTAAAAATCCTTCATATTCACACAAGGCTTCTTTTTTTAATAGTTTTGTTTCCTTGAACTTTAGTGGTTTATACAGGATTCAAGGGCTCACTAAATTTTTAGAATGTGTTTTAAACTTAACTGGTTCGTTATTTTTAACAGAATTTTTCAATTATAAATACATGGATTTCACTAAAAAGATCTCAAGTTGTTAAGCCCAAAAAACCTCATAAATCAGCCGGGATCAGCCTTAGCTTTGGAGACGTAAGTTTCTTATTTTATGGTAGGTGATGAAGCCTGTCTTTAATTTCACCTTTATAACTGCAGTATTTTAATCCAAACTTGCCAGGATGATGATACCAAAGTGCCTGCCTTCAAAATCAAAAAAAGCTCGGCTAGCAAGAAGCTGGCAAAGTACAAATTAAAAGAGCTTGAAGTAGAACCACCGTAAGGCTTGCGAAATACGTCATTTAAAATCTAAATACGTTGGTGTTTTAGTAGAATCACAGTCTAAAGCTGTTCAGGGATCGTATGTTTCTTATGACGAAGACACGCTAAGCATCTTACGCAAACAACAAGAATCCGCCAATAGCCAGATCGAGAAGAATATTTCTGCACTCAGCTCAGGCAATGATTTTTGGATTGATGAAATCGGGAATAACGAAACAGGTTGGTTAAAAGACTGGCTTGTGAGTTTAACATAACAGTTATTCCTGACGCGAATCATATATTCCTTGCAAAAAAGAAAAGAGAAAAGATACGGCAAGGAATCTTCGACCAAGACGAAGAAGATCCTTTCCTTTCAAAAGGCTATGTCTCACTTGCAGTATGCACTCCTATTTGCTTTTTGACTGACTAGGGATAGGCCAAGGGCGATCCAAATGCTGATTTCGGGTCCAGGCTGGTTCGTGAAGATGATGAAATCGGTGATGGAGAAGAAGGTAAAATAGCTGGGTTATAAAGCATTCTAAAGAACTAGAGTTGAATCTTCACATGGGTGAAAGGATGTCACTTAAAAAGGGGGACATGAAGGAGCAGCTCAAGAAACAAGCACAAGACGAAATGCAGAAGGCATTAGAAGAATTGTAAGTAGCATGCTTCTTATTTCTTATTTTTAGTGACAACCTTGGTGACTCTGATGAAGAGTTTGCTACAATTGAGCGTAACCGACTACGTCAAGCTATTGGTGGCTCCAAGGTAAGCTTGTGTTAGCTACGTTAACTCAACACTGCTAGTATTCTACAGCATTTGATCGATCTTCCGCATTACCCATGCTAAAGGCTATTCCATTGCCTACATTTCCTTCTATAAGATTGTCCATACAGAACGAAATCAATCTTTACAAGGAGCGCACATTACCTTATCAAGCCACCATCCAGTCAAAATCAGCAATTGTAACATCACTAGACATCCAACTTAAGGAGATGAGTTTGCAGCATGAAGCTCTTGAATCTAGAATCCTTAAGTATGCCAATTTGCAAAAGCAGCTCTCTCAGCTAAAATGAATCTTTACATCTTTTGGTAACCTACCTTATCCTTTCGATGTAACTTTTAAATGATTTTTCATTATTTTTTTCTTTATTTTAAGATATTTGATTTTCAAGTGCGAAAGAGGGGATATCACCTACATCTAGACAATCACTGCTTGAAAATCGTTTGTTAAAAACATACTCAGTTAGGAACAGTCTGTGAGAAGTCAAAAGGTATGAACCATCATAGATACACATTTAAGAAGCCAGAATGCTTTATTGATCGGATCTGCAAAAGGGGATCGGCTATTACTTTATTCATCCAGCTTTTCATGCTCAGGATATTCCTATTCCTGGGAGTCCGTTTCAAGCTTACTGGCTCAAGCCCAAGCAAGCTGTTGTATCCAAAATAATGCTAGTCAAGCCTGTACAACCTAACTCCCGCTTCTACATTTAACCACTTAAAGCTTCGCCACTGGATCCTAAAAGAAAATTAAAGGGGTAAAGGCTCTAGCATAAGGACCCAACCCTTTTGATTTGGCAAGCCGCTGCAGGACAAACTTAAAAACTCTTGCAAAAGTACATCCGGTACCGCTAATCTAGGCCAACGTTGCCATCACAGCCCAACAACTTTTGTAACAGCGGTATGCCACCAGCACAGCAGATCTTGAATAAAAATAAGTAGCCTAAAGCATAGCAATGTCACCGCCAAAGCTTTGAGTTTGGAAATGACGAATATTCTGTATAAAATGAGTTAAGGGTATAATGCGGCATGTCGTTGCCTAGCGTTCAATATGGGGTTAGGTAAGCTTTGGCTCAGAATACTCGAAGCCCTGAACCCAGCTAGTGGAGTCTATAGAAGGTATTCGAGTTGATAGGCATTAAGATGTAATGAAGGAAGAAAGCTATATCTTTGAGGGAATAGTAAGGAACTTGGTTAGTTGTTATAACTGGACTCATTGAAAACAGCAGCGTAACAAAAGAGATGAGGAAACATCACATCAACCAGCGAGGGCTGAGGAAACCAATTGAAGGAACTTATCTCTGTAGTGGTAGGCTTTAAACTCGCCATAGTAGAAAGAGATATACGGTTCTATTAAGGGAGTTATTGATCTTGATCTGAATATCAAATATAAGTTCAGATGCTGATTAGTTTGACCAGGCCATTTAAGTGGTGTATCTGAGTAGGTTATTGCAAACACTCAGCCCTACTTCAAGCAGCCAAACCTATTATCACTTATCATGGTTATTCTTTTAGATCTGGTATGAGTAACATTATACAGGGCGCCTTGGTTTTTGGAACTCAAAGGTATATCTGGCAAGTTAAACAAGAATGCCATCAGGTGAGGTGTAAACATTTGAAATTAAAAATGACTAATTAAGAAAAGCAATTTCATGCTATAAAGATGGTAAACACATACTTAGACTAAAGGGTGAATCCCAAAGCGCCGAGACAACTAGACCAAGAAAATCCAAGCTTTATTCCTCAAAGGTCAGTGGTTACATGATTTTGCAGCACTTGGAAACGAAAACGTGCTGAAAGATCTCTTGGAAAGGTATCATATCCCTAGCTAGTGGCAACATCACGGGTCTATGGTCCATTTAAAGCTTTACCTCTGCAGAATTAGACGTGCATGTTTTCTGTTTATGGCACCTCTCACTGATTGATCCCAGCTTTTCTGAATGAGGCCAAAGAAAATGCCAAAGGGCAGCGGAGAAATAAGAGGTAAATCTGTATACTCGTTTCTTTATTTAACAATCTTTTTCTTTTTAATCTTTAGAATTATATAGCCCTATCCTTTTCATCATAAAGATTGGTATTATACTCTTTTACCCCCATACAAAGAATAATAATAGGATAGTTAGGAAAACTAGATTTGATACATAATTAAGCAAAAGGTTTAAATCTGAACCTTTTTAGGAGATGATAGTCTAGAACACATTTTTAATTATAAATGTTCTCTTAAATACGTAATAGATTCAGATGTTAGCCTCACTATAAATACAAAACTATACAGTAGTTTTCACAGCTTTAAGGATAAGTGAAAAATTTCAGGCTGAAACAAAGCTCCTCAGTCAAAAAAAGGTATAATGATATCAAATCTATTGTTAATCAATATAAACTTACCCTTTTCAAGTCTTTTTGGTTGATTTAATTTTTCTTTAGGCTGGTTCTTTTGCTTATCCTCACAACTTTGAAACTACCATACAATCTTGAATCAAGGGTCCAACCTTGCCATTGTTTTGCTCAGAAAAAAATCCGGCAAGATAGAATTCTGTATAACAGCTTCCTATATATTTATATGTTTAGCACTACAAATAACAATTTTCAACATGAAGGATGTTAAAAATAATTTATATTTCTTTCAGAACTAGGGTTGTGGCATATCTGTTCTAATGGCTGCTTTATAATAAAGCTGCCACCCGGGAAAAAATTTAGCCCCAATTTCAATAACACTGGTGGCTTATTTTTGCCACCAGTGAGGGATCTGTTTTGGACCTTTATTAAATGAACCGATGGGCTAGATGAGTGCTATCACACTTTGTTTTAAAATCTATAAATTATAAAGTTTCATATTAAAAGCTTGTTTGAAAATTAAATAAATTTAAACATATGTCACAACATCTTCAATTACTAACGTCTGGGAAAGTAATTCCCTGAGTGATTCCCCGTCTAATTGTTAAGTTGGTAGCACTTTATCAAATTGGCCATCTAATACGGGAATCAACCCTTTTGAGTCCTAAACAGAACTTTACCTGGACAAGCCCCATGCCTGCCATGACTTACATGGGCAGCATGTGGCTTCCCATGACAATATGTAAACCTCAATACTGTAAATTCAGAACTTGAACGTAAAAATATGGGATTTTCAAATCCTTGGTCCAAATTTCAAATTGCATTTGTGGGTAATTCAGCTGAGTGAAAATTAAAATATTTAATAAAATCAACCATTTAATTTGATTTTTTGATTTATTTAAATTGGCAAATTTTGAATCCCTTGAGCAGATAACTCAACTAATTAAAGACAAAACACATCAAACAAATGAAAAAACAAAATTGGGATTCTAATGTACAATTTGAGATTTCCTGTATATCTAACAAATCATAGACAACATGAAATTAGTAACAAATCTGAAATTGCAGGATTGTCAAATCCATGAATCAAGTTTCAAATCAAAAATGAGGTGAATTCAAAATAAATATAATTTATGGCCATCTCAATCAGGAAGTCAAAGGATCTAGAGTGGATTTGTGCTAATTCTTTTAGGAACCATAGGCATTCTCAAAAATCACCCTATTACATTCTAGGACGGCTAAAATTTAGATCCTATTATTCAACAAGTCAGCATACTTGTCAGGATTGACAATTCTTCCTCTCTAGAAACCCGGGCCCGGGATCAGAGACGAACCCCAAACCTGGATTCCTATGGGCCGCCAGGCCTGTGGACTGCGGAACCACCCACCCGCGTTTTTCTGGGATTGAGCCCCCAAAAGCTGATACCAAGTGTATTGACCCATGCAGTAAAAAGAGACAAACCAAAGAAATCATCACGCCAAATGGAGGATTAATAACAGCACCTAATGGAGGCACTGATTTGGAAACTATTAGCTTCTCAAACTTGAAGTCTACACCAGCAACCCATCAAGAGCCAACCCAGGAAAGAGGCACAGGCCTGTGATCTGGTCCCATGACCTTGACACTAAAGCAAGATAATCAGGCAGCCAAATTGAGATTCCTGGCCAATTAAAGAGCCCCTGGGCTGAGTGCCATTTTGCCGCCTTTGGACCCAAGCACCCAGTTCCCCTGGCCCTGGCCTTCCCAATGCCCTGATGAACCTCCCATGGAAAATTTTAAGTTTGGAGGGGGGTACTATATAGACCCAAGGACCCTGTGCTCCAAACTTATTGCCATTTTTGAATAAAGATTATGTTAATTTGGCTCATACAGCTATTGCCTTATTTTGTATTTGCTGTCTACCAATTCAGTTCAAGATCTCCTGGCCTGCCTGCCCCACTGCCTGCTGTTTTCTGTCCTCCTGGTGTACCCTTTGGACCTGTCCACTTTACCAACTACCCTCTGAAGTCTGAATACAAAGATTACACCCTGGAAAAGATACTCAAACTTGATCCCCTGGCCTGCATACAATCCACAGTTAGATACAATCAACAAGGCCTGTAGATATTTTCAACACACAAGTTGTTCAGAGGAAAATTCAATTATCTCCCTGCTTACGACCTGTCCATGGAACCACCTGTGACTCCAAAACTCATGCCTGCTTCTGCACCCGACCTCCCAACTGACCATACTGGCAAGCTGTTTGTGATTGTGTACATCATCCTCACAGGGGCAATTGACACTATAATTCCAGCCGCTGGCCTGTGGTCTTGGGCAGGGAAGTCTGCCTCCTACCTTTTAAAGTTAGCTCCCCTCTTGTGGTGGACATTGCCTGCAAAAAACCCGGCCCAAGTTACCCCTGAAAATGACAGGCCGGCCGCCCAAGACTGGATCCCTGACATTATGGCAATCTTTATTAAACCTGGTACCCTAAGCCCCAAAATGTTGTTATTTCTTGGGGCATCTTGTATGCTTTTGCTATTGATAATCACTTATTACACCTATAAGATGACCATGAACCTGATCTCAACCATGTGGAAGAATACAAACCTGAATGACCCAAAGAGAACCAACGCCAATACCACTGATGCCAACAAAGCTCCGTCCTCTCAAGTTCAAAACATGATTGTGAACCAATCCCTCACAAAGGTGGAGATGCCTCAGATAGGGAAGCTCACACTTGAGGAAGCTAGACGTACCATGCCAGTCCTCTGCCTGCATTTTCTTACCAACACCCCCTCTTATGCCAGTAACACTAAGAAGATCCTTGGGGTTGCTTCAATGCTATCAGGGGACGCCTTAGACTGGTTTGGCAAGGCCATAGCTGAGGATGTAGAATTCTGCTTAGACTACGCCAAGTTTGAGGCTGAGTTAATGGCCACAGGAGAAGATTTCAACACTAGACACTATGCCCTGAACTCCCTGCTAGAAATTTGACAAGGTCCCTGACCCATCCAAGCATGTATTGACAAATTCCTCAAACTAAAAACCTGCACCCAACTCAAGGACAAACTGGCAGCCATTATCTTCCAAAAGGGCGTCAATCTAGCAATGAAGGACCTGTTGAAGCACCATCCACCCACCCTCATCCTAGACAAGCTAATTCCCCTGTGCAAGGGTCTTAGCATGAACCAAGAGAACGCTGGCTCCTCCCAGGCCTGCCAACCCCACACACTGACCCCAAACAGAACAGGGATGACCCCTGAAGAGCTCCAACAACACTACTGTGAAGGACTCTTTTCACTGCCATGAAGCAGGCTACTTGACCAGAGCCTGCCCTAAGAAGAAAACTGCCCCAATAACACTGGCACAAATAAACACTTCTTCCCAGCCTTACAAGTTCATCCAAGTGACCATAGAAGTAGCAGGGAACAAGCGCAAGATTAAAGCCTTTATTGATACAGGGGCGGACAAAAGTTTTATTGACGCCAGCCTAGCAGAAGAATTAGGCTTGACAGCCTCAGAGCGCAGTCTACAAGTAATCATGGGAAACAGCTCCTTGGACACTGGCTATGAGTGTGAACAAGAACTCCCGTTGACCATTGGACACAATGTATACCCGTTGTCCCTTATCCTCTTGCCAGGACTACCCCACCCCCTTATACTGGGCGACTCCTGGTCCAACAAACATGGCCTGATCCTGAACTACCATGAGCAAACTGCCACGTTAGGCCAACCAGAAACCTGTGACACTATTCCTTTTTGCATGAGCCATGACCAACCCCCTACCAACAAACTCTTGGCTATGAAGATAGAACCTAGCGTTGGAATACTGCCCACCCCCTACAGAGATGAAACCATGTGTTTAGTGAAGAAGCAGCCACAAAACTATCCAGCCATTCAATCTATAACCACGCCATAGACCTACTACCAGGGACTCAACTGCACCACAGCCCTATCTACAGCTGTAACCACTGCAAGCAAGTGGCCTTGAAAGCATACCTTCAGGATATGACAAAAAAGGGTTCATACAGGTGTCAAAGGCCCCCTGCTTGTTGCCCATGCTGTTTGTAGGAAAAAAAGATGATGGGATGTGTCCATGTGTGAATTAACAAAAACTGAACAACATTACAGTGAAGAACTGCTACCCCATCCCCAATGTCAACAACCTCTGTGATGTACTGACCGGAGCCCAGGTGTACTCAAAAATTGACCTCCAAGATGTGTTCAACCAAATCCAAATCAAGGATGGAGACAAGTACAAGACGGCCTTCAAAACCCAATATGGGCTGTACAAGTACCTTGTGATGCCCTTTGGCCTCTGCAACGCCCCCAGCACTTTCCAAAGAATGATCAACACCGTCCTAGGGGAATACCTTGACTGTTTTTGTGTGGCATATCTGGATAACATTCTCATCTACAGAAAGTCTCACAAGGAACACCTGTGCCACCTGGACCTTATACTGGAGAAACTCTCCCAAGCCAGCTTATATGCTAAGCTTAAGAAGTGCAAATTCTTTCAGTCTGAAGTCAAATTCCTGGGATACATAGTGAAGACTGGTAGCTTTGCCATGGCACAAGACAAAGTAGAAGCAATAACATCTTGGCCGGTGCCCAAAAGCAGAAAGGACATGAGAAGTTTCTTGGGCCTGGCAAATTATTGCAGTGATTTCATCCAAAAAAATTCTCACATTACCCCCCCCTGACCCGCCCTTTCTCTGACAAGGTCACCTTTGCCTGGACTCCAGAATGTACCACCACCTTTGAAACCTTGAAACTCGCCTTCACCTCCACCCCTGTCCTGGCCATACCAGATCCCTCCAAACCTTTTGTTCTGGAAACCAACACATCAGACTTTATAGTAGGAGGGGTCCTTCTTCAGGAAAGAGGGGATAGTATGCTACATCCTGTAGCATATTACTCCAAGAAGATGCTACCTGCAGAAGGAAACTACCCAATATATGACAAGGAGATGCTAGTCATAATGAAGACCCTGAAACATTGTCGCCAATACCTATGTGGCGCTGAATACCCAATAAAGGTCCTGACAGACCACAAGAACTTAGTCTACTTCTTCAAACCATGCCAGCTTAACCAAAAACAATCAAGATGGGCCTTAGAACTGGCTGACTACACTCTGATCATAGACTACAAGCCAGGAAAGATGAACATGGTATCCGACACCCTAAGTAGAAGAACTGACCTGATGCCTACCCACCTAGAAACCTGCGGCCACAACACCCAAACCCTCTTAGACACAGCAAGCCTAGGCATTCACCTGGGATTGATGAAAATCAGAGCCAGCAAACCATAAGTACTAAGGGCCCAAGCACTAGACAAGTTCACCAAGACCTTGACCTCTGACCTCTCCAAATCCTTGGATAGTGCCCACTACCAAAAAGGCTACTCATTGAAAAGAACCACACTAATGCTCCACAACAGGATCTTTGTACCAGAAGGGGACATCAGAACCAACGTCTTGAGAGACTACCACAATTCTGAGATGGCTGGACACTTGGGTAGGCTCAAGACCCTCCAGAGCATCAGAAGGAACTTTGCTTGGCCAAAAATGGACCAAGACGTAAGCGCATACCTGAAGGGGTATGAGACCTGTGGGCGGACCAAAACTTGCAGAAACAAACCTGAAGGACTTCTAAAACCCTTGGATATACCACATGGACCTTGGAGATCTGTCTCCATGGACTACATTGTGGAACTGCTGCCATTCCTCTTTTATAATGTGATCCTGGTCATGGTAGACTGCTTCACCAAGATGGCATACTTTGTACCAACCACCACCAATTGCACGACAGCAGAAACAGCCCAACACTTCCACAACTGCATCCTCACGCAACACAAAACACCTGAGGAAATCATCACAGACAGAGGACCCCAATTCACGTCAAACTACTGGACACAGGTGATGAAAGACCTAAGAATCAAGCAATGTGTATCTACCTCCTACCACCCACAGACAGACAGCCTAACTGAACAAGTAAACCAGATCCTTGAACAATATCTTCAATGCTACGCCAATGCTGATCAGGACAATTGTGCCAAAATGCTCCCCATGGCCCAGTTTTCCTACAACAGTAAAGACCACGCCTCCACAGGCATGTCCCCATTCAAATCCAACTATGGGTTTGACCTCACCTGGGACCCCCAGATTGGCAAAAAGGAATCAAATACCACTGGGCGCTCCTGGATTGAACAAATTCACGACACAAAAAACATGCTTGACCAACCTGAACTGTGCAGTGCAGACATACAAAGCCTTTGCTGACCGCAAAAAATCCTAGGCCAACCCTTACAAGTTGGAGACAAAGTATACCTAGACTCCTGGAACAATCCCTGCACTTGCCCTGCAGGAAATTAGCTCACAGAAGAAGCGGCCCCCACAAAATCACCAGACTAGTTGGTGAGGTTGCCTTCAAGCTAGACCTACCCCCTCCTGGAAGATTCATGATGTGTTCCACCGTTCCCTGTTGTTCAAAAAAATGGGAATTTGCTCCCCCACCAACGTATTAAGACAGCCCCCCCACCCATCCAAACAGGCCGCGCTGAGAAATATGAAGTTGAATACATACACAGCAACCAAACTCACTACCAAAAACCCCAGTATTACGTCAAGTGGAAAAGATACCCACTGGAAGAAAATACTTGGGAGCCGCTGAGCAACCTGACTAATGCCCAAGAAGCTGTCCAACTCTATCTGAACAAGAAGAATTGGAAGGGAGGACCCCGGGGGAAGAAGGGGATGGTGTCAGGATTGACAATTCTTCCTCTCTAGAACCCAGGCCTGGGAGCAGGAATCAAACCCCAAACCTGGATTCCTTTGGGCTGCCAGGCCTGTGGACCGCAGAACCACCCACCCACGTTTTTCTGGGATTAAGCCCCCATGTCACAAGTGACAAACTCCTATCAACTATGCTTATTGAAAAGCCTCAACTACGGGATTTGAACCCCGCGGGCCGCCAGTCTGCAGGGCCAGCTGCCCGGTTGCCTGCAGTTTTTTGGGCTCAAATCAGAGCAGGATTTAACTTAGGAAAATCCTTTGAAGCTTGATGAATCAAACTCACCTACATTGACACCTCCCACGCTAAAGGTTCCTGTTAACTCAACCAATCAGTGGGCGGTTCAAGCCATAGATCATGAAATAACTTGGGCCCACTTAGAAGGGGAGACAGAGAAGCTTCCCATAGAATGCGGGCCACCCAGAGACAACCAACCCCACCACCTGACTTGGAAATTTGAGCATTCACAGTTTGAGTCAACCAATTAAATAACCCCCACAATGGATGCCACCAAGGACTGGGAAGACCTAGTAAATGGGAAAACCCAGGACAAGGGAATTTGTGAAAGTTTTACCATGACAGAGGGGCATACTTATACCCTGGACCGCCAGGTGATGCCCATTGCTATTCTTGCAATAAAATGACATGAACCTTTGGTTCAACCAGATCATATCTTATTAGTAATTAGTTCTTCTTCATTTACAGCCTATGTCACGCGGTTCTGCACCCCACGCTCACCTGCCCCAAGAAACTGCGGACCAGCCGCCCATCCTTTACCGTCCACCAGGAGCTCCCTTTGGCCCAGTACATTTCACCAAGTACCCACCTAACCCAATGTATTTGGAGTTTACTCCAGAGGAAATCCTAATCCACGACCCTGAAGCTAGAACTAGAGAGACAGAAGTCCTTTACAGAGAAGGCATCAAAATTATCTGGCCCCTCTGCTATTCTGCGACAAGTATAATTTCCTGCCTGCATATTTGGTTCCAATGACACTGCCCCTCACCCTGCGGCCCAACTGCCCACAAGAATCTGTTGCCACTAATGAATCTACTTCCACCCAGATATTTGGGGTGATGTATATCACCCTCACCAGACTGATTAATTCTATGGTGCCTGTAAGCAGACCTTGGGCAGACCTTGGAAATTTTTTGTCTTATATTGTAAAGTTAGCCCCAATTTTGTGGTGGGCTCTTCCTGCTGGGCCCGCAGGCTGTCCGCCTGCAAGTTCTCAGGAACCCCCCACTGGTTGGATCCCTGACAAGATGGTACTCTCTGCCAGCTGGAGAAGATACAAAGAAGGTCAGGAAGTTCTCACAGGATTCACTATCTTCAACAATATCATTGTACCAACCAAACAGTACAACTTCCTCAGTAAACAAGGAGTCATGAACCCATCTCCAATCCAAGACATTCCCAAAATACCCGACATTGTATTTCATTGTCTCTGCTCAGCAGAAATTGGAACTTTCTCAGGACTACACCGTGAAAAAACCTACCTCTGGATTCAAAACACACAAAACAAGCTCTCAAAAGTGGGCTACCCCGTAGACTCTGGGCAAGTAAAAATGCCTTACAAGTTATCAGGGCCACATTCCTTTTTGTGAGCAACTGGGTCTAACAAAATCCTAATCATAATGAGGACTGGGACATTTTCAAGAATGCCTTCTTAGAGAAGTTCACCATAAAGAATATGATATTGTGATCATAGCAGAACTTAGAACCTTAAAGATGAGGAAACTATTGAGGAGTACAGTTAAGCATACAAAGTCATACATGAACAAGCTACCAACACCATCAACTTTGATGAGGCTGGACCACAGCTGAACTTCTACAACAGTCTCCCTGCAAGCATCAGATTCCAGTTTGATATGAGCTGCTGCAAAAACCTCCATGATGTATTCTTGAAAAGAAAGCAAGCTGCTCAGAAATAAGATAATCTGAATGCAACCAACAATCAGAAAGAGAGTCCCTCAGTAAAGAAGAATAATTGACCCAATAGAAAATCCAACTGAGCCAATAACCCTCATCCTTGAGGCAGAAATTGTACAACTAAGGTGAATCAGATTAATACTAAAAATACACCTGAGGAGGGAAAAGATCATGGGAGTGCTTAGGCAAGCCGCTCTCCTCCACTTTACAAGACTTGTACAGGGAAAAATACATGTATTTAATTATCATGATCCAAGTAACTTCTAGCAATCCCATACTGTTTGCTGCCCAAACTGGAAATAAACTCCCCACTTATCATTTCTGTTTTTTACAGATATCAAGGCACAGCACTATTTGATACTGGTACAGATCAATCTCTTTCTGACAAAAAAAACTGCCAAACTCATGAAACTACCTATCATCAAAAGTAACACCAAGAGAGTTATCATGGCAGAAAGCCAAAGCATCCCAGTCACTAAGGAGGCAAAACCTTTTGGGGCACAAATAATGGATTTACATACTACCCTTGGTGATCCCATCATCACAATACCTAAATATGGTGTAGTTTGTGAGAGAGGGGGGCTAAACTAACTAAGTTTGGCTTCCATCCTGGAGGGAGGATCCACCAGGACGCCATCCAATATAGGACTGGTATGGCTGCTCAAAGGGGCGGTCATAGGGAGGACGCGGCAGACACCTGGGGAAAGTAAGAATCCAAACCCATTAAGATCATTCTGCTGAGCAACCAGGATGTACACTTAGAAGTGAGCTCTGGGGTGCCCACGCCTCCCTCTGAAACCAAGATGGGCAGGCCCTCAGAGGGAAGGGGTGTGGGGTGGACCAGACTGAGGGGTGTGGCAGGGACTGTTTTGGCGGTAGAGAGGTCAAGGTCATCACAGGTCAGGCTTCTCACCACATTCTCACTAGTGGTGTATATACTCTGAGCATGTGCAGGGATATCTCCAAACATATTCAAGAGCTGGTCAGGATTTGCACCAACTCAGAGGAAAGAATCAGCAATACATCTCCAAAGATCTGGAGAGGTAGACCAAATCATCAACAGAGCCGGTGCCAAGGTGAAAGCCACAAACATGGCCAGAGGGACTAACATGTTTGGGATCTGGAAGAGGGGCCCAGAAAATGCAGATAATTTTGTTATTTTTAACCCTTAAATTAAAACTGAAGACTCAGGAGCAACCAGAAGGACTCTGTAAAACCAGTGGGGAATGGAGAACAACAACTGCAGTTTAAACAAATTTGAAAGCATATATGAAGACTTATCAAAGCGTATATAAAACTTATCAAAGTGTAAATAAAGCTCAAGTGCAAGCAAATGTGAATTGAGCACAAAATTGAACTTATAGTAGGTAAAATAATGAATTCAATACTAATCTTTAAAATTGAGCTGCTTCCTTCAAAGTGGAAGAGGAAAGCTTCAACTTTAACATTAACAACACAGGCAAGTACTTCAGGAAGAAGCAGAAGGGCCCAGGAGGTAAGGGAAAGGTAAGGTAAGAAGAAACTTTTACTCAAAATCTTAAAGAATTGTAGGGCCAGATAGGAGGCCCAAAATAAACTAAAATTCTGATAGATAAAGCTTAAAACTTTAATTTGAAAAGAATGAGCAAGCAGGGGACCAAAAGTCCCCTGTCTTGCTTTAAGGGACAGACTTCAAATTTGAAAGGTCATCTGACCCAGGAAATGGGTCTGATTGGCCAGAAGAGAAATTTTTTGAGGGCTTATCCATTGAGTTGGAGGGTTTTGCAATAATTTCTGGCTTCAACTCTGATTAGCTGGCCATACTAGAATGATTTAAATCAGCATTCAATCCAGTTGGATTGGAATTTGATGGTTTAGCAGTAGCGCAACCTGGATGTTTGGACTTAATTAATTTTAAATGTGGTCAAGCCCAAGCCAGAAGGTAATCCAAATTAATTAGGGATTCCTCCCAAGTGGGGACAGAGTCCAAAGAATCATTATTTACCACTTGAGAAGGGTATGCCAGTAAAAATCTCACATCAATTGTGTGGGCTAAATCTTCAAGGGAATTAAGGGGCTTGGCTGGCTTCTGAGCAGATTTTTTTGTGCGGCGTGGAAAGATTGTCCTATCCAAGGCTAAAGGGGGAAGTGACTTTACATAGTTCTGGGTTTAGATGGGATGAGAAAGAAAAAACCTCACATTGACTGGGATAGCTCTAAACTCGCCATACAACAAGCAGAACTACACTAACACTTGTACCCAACTTACCTTGACACCCTCATGAGGGACCACATATTTGTAAAGATTACTAAAACAAAAAAAGAAAATAACACCAGTAAAATTGACCTTAATACCTGCACATATGAGATCATCCACTTCAAAAATATGCAAGGCTCACTTGAACAGGCCTAATACGTCAACAACTTGTCCAAGAGCTTTCTTCAGTATTACTGGAGAGACTACCAGTCTAACTGCCTGACAGAGGTATTCAGCACAAAAACAACCTAAAAGAAAGTGTACCTAAAACCCCCATCTACCAACTGAAATCACAAGAAGACAATGCACTAAAATAATACCTGGATGAAGCCGTGAAAAGGGGCTCATTTGGCCATCAAAGTCTCCCTTTGGCATAGCAGTCTTCTTTTTAGCTAAGAAAGATGGAGGATTACACATTGTCACCAATTACAGAGCGCTCAACAAAGTCACAATTAAGAACAGGTATCCCCTGCCCCTTATCAACAACTTCTTTGATGCTTTAAGAGAATCTCATTTATTCATAAAAATTAACTTAATAGCAGGATACCATTGAATCTGTCTTAATCCAAAGGACATTCCAAAGACAGCATTCAGAACCAAATATGGTTTATTTGAATGTGTAGTCCTCAACTTTGCTATGAAAAATGCCCTAAGTAACTTTGTGACCTTCATGAACAAAGTTACAAAGGACCACATTGGAAAAAGAGCCATAGTCTTCCTAGATGATATAATCATCTACAGCCCCAACAAAGAACAGCATTGGAAAGTTGTTCACATGGTACTCAATACATTCAAATATAACTAGCTAGTAGCCAAACCTTCCAAGTGGGAATTCTTCTCAACAAAACTCCTGTTCTTAGATCATATTATTATCAAAGATGGGATTAAGCCTGACCCAGAAAAGGTAAGAGCTATAACAGACATACCAGTACCATATAACAAGAGTGAACTTTAGAAATTCTTGGGAATGATCACATATGTCAGAAAGTTCATCCCAGATTAGAGAGCTCTAAATGCCTCCCTGTCTGCAATCACAGGCAAAACAACCAAGTTTGTATGGACACCACTAAGAGATCAACATTTTTGACAACTCAAAGAACGCATGGCCACTTCCCCTATCCTACAATATCCCAACTGTAAAGGAGTATACAGGCTGGAAACTGATGCTTCCAACTATGCAATTGGAGGTGTACTTTGTATCCAGACTGCAGAAAAGGATTTCCTCCCTGTAGCATATGAATCAAGAAAGTTGTCTGATGGTTAACAAAGATATCCAATACATGACAAAGATCTGGTAGCTATTGTTCACTGTCTCATAAAGTGACAATGTTACCTGGAAGGTGCACAAATATTCAAAGTGCTAACCAACCACAAGTTACTGATATTTTTCAAACCCCAAAAACACCTATCAAGAAGATAAGCCAAAGGATGATCCTTATATAAAGGTACCCCATAATAATCAAATACAAGCCAGGCAAATAAATGCTTACCGCAGACACCCTATCAAGGCTATACAGTAAACATGTCCTATGCACTGATGGGGACCCCGATTAGCCCAGGTTAATAATGGGAAATCTCCAAGAGGGGTTCCCACCTGGTACACTAATGTACACCCAAGAGAAAGTCCTTAGTAACATATATTTGTTCAAAAATGTATATGGTACTCTACACCACATACTTTCAAGTGGTGATACTGTACCCTACATTGCATCAACACAAAAGATTGACACAATCCTCCAATACAACAGAGATCTGGTACACACCTGTATCAAGAACTTGCACAAATAACTCAAGACACACTACTGGTGGCCCAAAATTCTGGACAATATCAAAGAAGTACTGGAATAATGTGAAGTCTGTGAAAAGTACGCCCGCTCCAAGGCACTGCCCAAATCAGTAATACTGGTATCAACCACACAGCCTTTCAAAGTGTGCTCACTGGATATTGTGGGACCAATGCTCAGCAATAACAAAGGCAAAAAGTACATTATAACAGCTATTGATTATACAACCAGGTGGCCTGTAGCACAAGCTACAAAAGAACACAAAGGCAATGATGTGAGACAATTTATTGGCAAAGAGATCATTGCTAAGTTCAGAAAGCCTGAACTCCTAGTTAAAAATGGAGAAACATAACTTAAGGCCATTGAAACCAATATCTACCTCGCCAAAAACAGAATAAGACACATCACAGCCAGTCTGTATCACCTGCAAGCAAATGGGAGAGTTGAAAGACTAAAAAAATCCCTAATAGAGGTGCTCAGTAAGTTATCTGCCAATAATACAAAGGCCTGGTTTGATATGTTACCAACAGCACTCATGGTATTCAGAACACAATTCAACTGCAACACAGGCAAAAGCTCATATGAACTTGTATATGAGCAAAAGCCCACCATTGTTAGTACAACCGTGGGACCACAATTACCTCTGCCAAAAAAGGTGCCAGATGACAGTGATCCCAGCGTACAGCGTGCTAGGAAAGACCAGGAAGACATGGAACAAAAAAGAGTTGAGAGAGAAGCAATCTCACTACAGCAGGAAATATTCCAAGTTGGGGACAAAATCTGGGTTGTCAACCACAATCAGGATAGGTTGAAACCAGGGTTATGTGGGCCAGGCATTGTCATGGAGGTAAAACCCAACAGTACCTACCTCATCAAAGAAATTGGCGCTCAAACTTAATTGAAACATATGCACCATGACCAACTCTGCCTATGTAAAGCAAGGACTGCATAACACAACTACCTGTCTCCAACATAAAGCTGGATCAATACCAAGCCCAAATCCCTGATACCCTCAAAAAAATTCCTAAGGCTCCGCCTTCCAGCACCCCAGTGAAAGATGTGATAACATCTTGAATTACTCCCTCTTGAAAAAGTAATTCCCCAAGTGATTTCTCAGTTAATCATTAAATTAGTGGCACTCCTATCAATTGCCCATCTAATACAGGTATAAAACTTTCTGAGTCCTAAGTGAAGCATTACCTGGACAAACCCAATGACTGTCATGATGTACATGGACAATATGCTGCTTCCCATGATACTATATAACCCTCTCATATTCATATCCAATAAATTATCATTCTCTTCTTGATTTTTCCCTTTATCTCATTTCATTTACTTTAAAGAAGTATATACTCAACAATTCATTATTATAATTACCATTTTCCTTGGGTTTAGCTTGATTTTTTCACCAGATGCTGAGTGGAGGGCACTAAATTCAGGAGAAAGGAAAGCCCTTTCACCCAGAATCTAAATAGAAAAGTTGGGTTCTCCACATTAGAAGAACCTGTAACTTCTGACTGAATCTTATTTATTGTCCAAAAGAAGGTAAAAAACCAGAAAACAGTCAGATTTTGTCCGCCATAACCCTAACCAGCACTGTTTTTAGCTATGACTTCAGAGTTAATCACAATATTTTGTGGCCTATGAGTCACAGCACATTTTTTAATGAATTGGGCTTTAACTCAACAGTTTTATATGGCCTTATGATGTGGCTAAAGGTGGTAGGGAGTATCAAATTTAGATTGAAAATAAAATCATTAGCTGTATATCATAATGTTACAACTCAATATAAAAACCCTCCATGTGTATCAGCCAATATATTTTTTAGGCTTCAAAGTAATCCTATTTTATAACTTTTAATAGGGATTATATTTTGGTGCCATTATTAGGATAGAGATGGTGGTAGTTTGAAAATCAAAATTTATAGCAATAAGATCACTAAGTTTATATCATATGCCCTGCACAATAAAGGGAGGAACAAATTATGACTTCAGCAAAGGTCACACTATAAAGCTGCATGAATTGCTTTGTGACTCAATGCAAAACATTAGAAAGTTCTGTTGTAACTACACAGTTGCTGTAACTTCCCAGCCCTACTCTGGCTAAAATTAAAATTATGGAGCCCTGCTGTGTATGGAAAGGAAAGCTGTAAGCTCTTAGCCAAGTTTGCATCGGTTGAGTCCAGGTCTCGAATTTCAATTCAGTTTGGTTAAAATCAACATTGTTTTGGAATTCTATAGCCTGTGAATCGAAATCAGATAACTTTAATCTGTATACTTTCCTGTATATGGAAATCGTTGGATGTGGGGTTCGTTAGCAAACGAAAGCTGTTGATTCGCCAGCGACAGTTAAAAACTTGAGCGGCTATACCTGCCGTAGCACTTGTGGATGACTCAATCCTGTAGGAAATATCAGGCAGTCAAGCCGTTGTGATCTATCACAATAGAAAACTGCAACTAAACTATTTAGGCAGTTGATAATTGAGAAATTGCTATGTACAGTAGGGAAATTCAAGATGGGTGTAACGGAAAGAAACTTAGGATGATCTATCATCAATCAAACAGTCAGCGCAATATAAGCTGGAATTGTATAAAGCCCTTAATACAAGTTAACCTTCTAGCTACTGATGGGACAGATGCGGTTCTTAGTTAATCTTGGCGAAGCTGAAGAAAAGAAGCCCTCGATCCAGTTTATCAAGGCATTCTTTTTTGGATCTCAAACGTTGCTATTGGTATAAAATCTATACCTAAAATTTAGCTTATCTTCTCAGTTCATTTTAGCAACCCTCATGTTTTTTGATTTTTGGAATATAAATTCTATAAATTCCTACATCTGGCTCCCACTTGTACTTAATCTCTTACTGTGCTCAGTGATTATTTTTTTGCTGGTCTCCATAAAGAATGATATCCAAGATGCCAACCGCTGGGTAAGTTAACGCAAGAGGAATTATTGACCAAAATAGTATATTATAACCTGCGCTTGTTCCGTGATTTTCCTCCTTTTCTACTTGCTATTTGTGACGCAAATAATCTTGATCACTTCTAAAAATGGTTATGTCTTCCCGCCAGCATCTCCCTTCCGAGACTCTTGGGATCAAGATCAGCTATGGTATGAAAGCCACTTCCAGGCTCCGTCCAAGTTTCCTTATGCTTTTTGGATGGGCGCTACTATTGAAGCTTTAGCAGGCGTACCTACCGGTCAAATGATTGTCTCAATATCTTTGGTGATCATATCGCTTTTGGTAAGATTTTTTATAACTAGAGTATTGAATGATTTTAGACTCTCGGAGCTGGATTCGCTCTCCTTCTTCCCAGGATAACCCCTAAAAGACAAAGCAGAATGGTATTTGCATAGAGTATTTAGAAGCATCGGAATCTATAGAATTATAAACCCCACACTAAAAGCATATCTCAATCACGCCTCCCCTCTGATTCAAATCACTGAATCTTTCAGTATTTTAGTGTGCAAATACTTAAAATTAAAAATCCAAACTTGATATCATTTTTAAGCCTAAATTCTACTAAACTTAATTATGTTTGATCATCAAGCATCATTCGCATTTGTAAGCCTGCTCAGGTTAATCCGAATACAACCATCTCTTTCTGTATGCAGCCAATAAAAGTATAGCATAAATAAAATATGATATTTGTCGTCATTTTATTGGCTGGATACACTTTGGCAAGGCAAGTAGAAGTGTATGGCTGACAACCCAAGTTAAGTGCTTATTATCAACTCTTAAATCAAGCCTTATAAATCAAATTGATGCCTTTTGATTTATTGTGGGTTGAAATCAAGAACCCAATCACAAAACTTTCTCATTTAGACACTCAAACAAAAAATATTTAACTTGCAGCAACTGAATACTAACCCAAAGTCATTAAACTAATCAGCCTTTTTATAAAAAAAATTATATTTATTAAAATGCCAAGAATTATTATCATGAATGCCGCCATTCACCATGTTTCAATTTCACCTTCATTGGGTTATTTCGAGGACGAATATCTTTCTTTTGCTTTTGCCCTTCGAAATGAGGCTGGTTCCGCATTGGGAAATACAATTGTTCAGTTTCCTGATCCTGCGCAACTCACTCGCCCCACTCATGCTTGTGGCGAGTGATCCTACCGTCCTGGTAGTGTTTTGTGGTATCGCCAACCACTATATATTCCCAATCTTTATACCCAATAAAATTAAGTTCTATTCACATTTTTGTCTTTCTGTCTCCACGTACTTCGGCACCTCTCTAGCCACATCTAGTAGATATTATTCATTCAGGGCCACAAGGTAATCACATAGCCTTCCCTGCCATTCTAACTGAGACTTAGTGTCGAGGGTCTGGATGTACAAGCATTCTGGCTACTGCCAACCTACTTAACATCCAACCATCACCTGATTTAGTCCCCTTCCAATATACTGTTTGACATACCAATAATGGTAACCAAGCAATATTACCTGACTGTCCATGTATCCAGTGGCTTGAACCCATCTAGCACATGACCAACCCCTAGGTTTGATCCAACTAAATCCCCGCCACAGCCAAGTCTATATAAGTCTAAAGTATTACCCAATAAAATATATTTCTCTTCTTTCTTAATTCCATATTTGAAGCTTCCCCAAAAGGCGCTCCTTATCACTGGTAGCAACTACAGTTTTTTGACCACACCCATGAAAGAGAAAATGACTGACCAAAACTCACCCACCTTTGCTCACGTATTCAACCAGGCCACATCCCAGAAGACCTGGAAAACGTACTTCCGCGCCCAAAACATCTAAAAAGATATACCCAGTGGATGCACTGTATTTGAAGGTCTGGTCATGCCCAAAGCATGCGCCAAGATTATTCAATACAGTCATTCTCTTCAACCATAAACAAACGCACAACCGCCTATCACAGGTGAAGTTACCAACACCAAATACATTGGTATTGACATGTTCTTTAGTAAAAACAAAGAAAACATCATCAACTGGCTAGACCACTCAGCTGCTAAACTCTGCGCCAGCCGCATCCCCTATGAGAAATGGGTCCAGGAAGCCAGCAAGCTCCTGTACGAGGCCGCAGCTAACTGGTTTGCCACCTGGGTCGGCTCACAAACTGACGACCAGCTTGACAACTGGGAAGAGTTCAAAGCGGACATCACACACAATTTCTGCGTCGCCAAATCCCTCCAAGACATTGCACTACAGCTCAGTGATCTTCCTCAAAAGACCAGTATCACAGCTTACACCAACAAATTTGAGGAAATATGTTGCAAGATCCAAAAACCAGCACAAGCTGACAACGTACATACCAGAGCATCATTTATCAAGAGAATGAAAGCCTCTGTTGCTTCCCTCATCCACCCAGAGGCTAATATCTCCATGCCTGCGCTCATTGCAGAAGCCAAGCACGCGGAAAAACACGCAAACATGGAATATGCTGCACCCAATAGCAATGGCAGAGAAAACTCCAATGACAACAAATGCCAAAATACCAACCATAACAACAGCAACTCCAATCACAACAATGGTAATCACAGCCAAACCGCAAACTGCTCCCGTCCCAAGGAAGAGGACACCACTGAAGTTAACAATGCTGAAGTAGCAACCCACTATGAATCTGACCCCACATTCTCTGACCTCAAAGGTCTCAAAACAGAGGAAAAGGGAAAAGATGAAGGGGAACAGGCTTAAATGCCCCTGTCTCCCCCAATCTGACAAGAAATTGTACCAAGGCACAAACTTTACTGCTCGCATCCCATGTGTCCCACAATCCTCCATTTTTATGAACATAAAAATTAAAGATTGCTCACAACTTCTTGTCTACCCATGCACTTACAAATCACATACACATAAAATTTTATTTGACTCTGGTGCACAACGCACTATGGTTAGCAAACCATTTGTAACCAAGTACAAAATACCAGTTGCCAAATCCAACTTCAAATATGCCAGAATGGCAGACAAATCAAAGGTTCTACTCAAAGGAAAAACAACTCCCTTCAGAATTGACCTCCAAGGCATACAAACGTCCATCAAAAGACTTGTCATGAACAACATAAACTACAAAATTGTAGCAGGTATGGACTGGTTCACCCAAGTGAACCCCAGTGTATGTTGGAAAACAAAAACCATGACCATCAAATGCAACAGAGTCAATTTTAACATCCTCAAAGAACCCAATGTCCTCATTCTAAGAGACACAGTATTTGTCTAGGTCATAAACCAAGATGACTCAGAGCATCTAACCAAAGACATTACCCTCCACATAATGAGGTACACTGAGTTTAATAACATACAAACAACCAAAATACAATGCCCAGAACTTGCGGCACTCCAAAATGAACACGCTCATGTATTCAAGGAAGAACTCACAGAGCTATCCCCCAAACAGGAGGTCAAACATGGCATTAATTTATGCAAGACCATGCCTAAACCTGCCCCCTCTACAGACTCTCCCCCATGGAGACCCAAACCCTCAAAACACACATTGAGGACAACCTAGCTAAAGGCTTCATCTGCCTGTCTGAATCCCCATGGGGGGCAGCAGTATTCTTTGTAAAGAAAAAGGAAGGCACTCTATGTCTAGTAACCAACTACAGAGCACTAAATTTAAGCACAGTAAAGAATAAATACCCTCTTACACTTATAGAGGATCTGTTTGCAAGACTCTCAGGTGCCAAATTTTTCTTTAAAATCGACCTCACCTCAGGGTACAACCAAGTTGAAGTAAAGGAAAAGGACATACCAAAAACTGTGTTCCCTACGCAATTTGGATCCTTCAAATGTAGATTAATGAACTTTGGGATGACCAACGCTCCCGCAACGTTTATCACCATGATGAACCAAGCACTAAACAGTCTCTCAAATACATTATTCTATCTTAACAATATCATCATATTCTCAAAAACAGAAGAGGAACACCTCACACATGTCTGCAAGGCACTCAATTGACTCAAAAAGCACAAACTTTATGCAGAACCAAGTAAGTGCCAATTTATGGAAAATGAACTCCTGTTCTTGGGCCACATTGTCTCTGACAGTGGCATCAAAGCAGATCCAGACAAAATTAAAGCCATAAATAACATGCAACACCCTACCTCTGTTAAACAAGTTAGATGCTTTCTTGGTATGGTATCTTACCTAAGGAAATACATCAAAGACTGCGGAAAACTAACCACACCAATCAATGACTTAACCAAGGGTAATGCCAAAAAGAAATTCATCTGGACTCCAGAATGTGACAATAATTTCCAATTATAAAACAAGCTTTGATTGAAGCACCAATCTTGCAATACCCTAACAATAACAGGTGCTACAAGCTTGAGTCAGATGCCAGCGACACTGCTATTGGCGCAGTTGAGCGCATCCACCAGTCAGGGCAGCAAGACTTCCTGCCAGTATGTTACAAAAGCAGAAAAATAACTAATACTGAGCAGATATACCCAATACACGATAAGGAATTGCTAGCAATATATCACACATGCAAGAAATGGAGATGTTATCTGGAAGGACATTTAAACGTCCAAGTACTAACTGACCATAAATCCTTAATATATTTCAAAACTCAGAACACACTTTCACAGCAACAAGCCAAATGGATGTCCTTGCTGGAAAAGCTTAACCTGGACATCCAGTACAAAAAGGGGGCAGAGCTGGTCACAGCTGATGCTCTCTCTAGACTATGTCAGCCTAGAGAGGATCACCCTGACCACCTGGACCCTGAATGGCCAAACCTGTACAACCCTGAGTATAAAACCAAAGGGAAAGACCCCTCAACACATCAACTGACCCAAGATACATTAGTAAGAAATAAAAAGTATTTCCATGTATTAAATGGAACAGTATACCAAATTATCAATGACAAACATGTCCTGTACATTCCACTTGCACAAAGAGTTAACACCATACTAAGACATCACTGCCTACTAGGCCACACAAAGGCTAACAACCTATACCTCACACTAAAAGAGATAGTATGGTGGCCCAACCTCAAACAGGATATAGTTGGTGTTCTGAAAAAATGCACAGTGTGCAAGAAATACACCAGTACAGAGACTCCTCAGCCAACAGTCAACCCAGTACCAGACCCTGAACCTTTCAAGGTTTGGGGACTAGATGTAGTGGGCCCCTTCCCAGAAACAAAGACAAACCAATGTTTCTTAATTGTAGCTATTGACTTTGCCACATGCTGGCCCATCTTCTGGGCAACAAAGGACCACAAAGCAGAAACCATCAACCGTTTCATTAACAAAGCAATCATAGCCAACTACGGCACTCCAGACTACATCATAACTGATGGAGCAACCGAGTTATCAGGTCACGTAGTAAATGATAACTTAAAATCCAAAAACATTAAACACTCCACAACCTCTCCATACAGGCCACAGGCCAACATTAGAGTGAGACACCTCAACAGCAGCCTTATCAGGACCCTAGAGAAAATAATGGATAGCAAAGCCAAAGACACATGGCCATTATACGTGAAACATGCATTCTAGTATCCTAAGTCTGCACCAACCAAGGGACAGGCTATTCACTGTTTGAGCTAACCTACAGGTACAAACTGGAAGTAATCACTTGCAACAAACAGTCCTACATAAAGATCCCTGGGGGGGAACTCCCACAGTAGAGCAAGCACCAAACCTACAACACATCCACCTCAAAGCTAAAATAGCAGAAATGAAGAGGCTCAAGACATAAAAGGTAACCTCCACAGAGGAACCACTTCCCATTGACTCCCCTGTCTGGATTCTATCTGGCAACAGAAAGAAACTAGACTCAGTGCGCCAGGGACTAGGAAGAGTCATCAAATATAGACCAGAGCACAACACTTACCTAGTAAAATTCCAAAATGCCAAAAACCCAATCATCAAGAAATACCACAGAACCTGTCTCCTCCTCAGTAAAGGAGAACACTTGACCAGACTGGTCCCAACTAGTAAACAGCTCCAGGAGCATCAGGCGTCAGCTGTGAAACCAAAGCCCCCTCCTGATGCACCAGAGTAACCCCTTAAGGGGGGTGTCAAGTGTCTGGATGTACAAGTATTCTGGCTACCACCAACCTACTTAACATCCAACCATCACCTAATTTAGTCCCCTTCCAATATACCGTTTGACATACCAAGAATGGTAACCAAGCAATATCACCTGGCTGTCCAAGTATCCAGTGGCTCAAACCCATCTAGCACATGACCAACACCTAGGGTCAATCCAACTAAATCCCCGCCACAGCCAAGTCTATATAAGTCTAAAGTATTATCCAATAAAATATACTTCTCTTTCTTAATTCTATATTTGAAGCTTCCCCAAAAGGCGCTCCTTATCATTAGTATGAATCCAATCCTAAGGTTAGGATTTCCTGTTGTGACTCTGTGCCACACCTCAAATCACGACAAAAATGGTGCTCACTACAGGGGCTGTAAGCCCCTTGGTTACCCCCTTTGCAACTATGTTTTCACGACCTTTGCCTCCACCTATACAAGAGCTGACTTCACCTGAAATTACCAGTCCTCCTATTTAGGAAGACATCTCCAACCTGCCTATTGTTCCTACTGTGCTGAACCTTGGAAGTGGTCCCTGCCTAGTAGCCTAACCTTTGGGTACCCCTGACTTGTAACAAGTCATGGCAGTAGCCCTTGAGATAGCCCATGAGGGGGCCATCCCTTGCCTCCAGCTTCAGTTCAACCAGGCAGAATACTACAAATTGATTGTAGCACCACAATTTCCCCAGCATCTTCTCTCAGTGGCTGGCTCCACTAAACATCTATTGTCCTCCTTTGTACAACCTGCCTTAGCCCATCATCAAATGGTATTAGGGCTTCATGTTCAGGAAATTTTGTTGCTGCAAGCTGCTGTCACCCACCACTGGGATCAGTTTGCAGCCTACCAGCAGTGGATTCATTCCCTGTTTTCCTTAGTATCCGACAATCAGCACGACTCTGTCACCTCCCAGTCTTGTTTGGTCACATCCATCAAAAGAATTCACCAATTAATCCCAAGTATGTCAGAGAGCGCCTTCATGAGTTCCACCAACTGGAACAGCCTTGGCGTGCCCAAGTAGACTCTACTTTAAATGCCTATCTCACCAACTTTGAACAACTTGTGCAACAACTTAATGAGTTCAGTGCTTATTCCTTTGACCAATTTCAGCAAGTAGCAGTCCATGCTGCAAAGGGCCTCCACAAACTTGGTGAGGATTTTGATCAAGAAAGGGTTGCTACCACCGCCACCATCACCAAACTCCAGATTCAAGTAAATGAACTGTCTGCCTCCAAAGCAGATGCCCTGCCTTCTCCTCCATCCAATGAGTTAGCAGATAGAGAACAGAGGCTCTGGGATGCCATATGAGATTTAAGAGCATCTACCTTCAGTCAGAATTGCCCCCAAAGTCCCTCAGCCTGACCCTCCAGTGCTTGCGCTGATGGCTCAGGTTGCTGAATTACAGCAAGAGGTTGCTACTTTGCGTGAGGCAATGGTGTCTGTAATTAGTCCACCTGATGTTGTGGGCAAAGATGGTTGTTGCCCTGGATTATCAGGAGCCCCCCACATTCATTGTGCTAGAGAGTTGATAGCTCTAGCCAATGAAGTGGACCTCCTGAAGCAAGATCACTCTGAGCTTGATAAAGACATACAAGAACTAAGTGAAGTTGTTGATTCAGTAAATGACAGGTTCACCCCTTGCCTTTTGGTAGGCCCGTCCCTTACTTCTTGACTGGCTGAGCTTTCTGCAGTAGTAACTACTCAGGGTCAGCGCCTGGATGTTACTGAGCAACAGGCCGCCCTTGCTAATAATACAGGCACCTGCACAGCTAACACCTTGACTACCCTTGAAGATAGTGTTTGCCAGTTGTGGGCCAGGCATTCCCCCACCAGTTCAGAAGCAGAATTCTCCCCACGCATAAATGTACTCAATAGCAACAATGGTGGCTCAACTCCAGAAGCACATTTCAAGCTTACCTTTAAGCAAGTTTTTGACCCCAGAACCTCAACCATTGCAGCTTTGCTAACTATCTATGAAACTGTCATGAGAAGAGCCTTGGATGAAGTCAAGAAGGAACACATTCTGACCTGTCTACACCCAATCTGCCAAGAGGTAGTTGTGCCAGAACTGCCCACCATTGAGATCTGGGAAGATATGAAGCAGCTTCTGATTGATGAGTTTGGGGGTGACCTTAGTCTGGAGGTGAAGAAGGACATCTTCATTAACATTGCCTTCAAACCAAAGGATAACCTAGTTGAATTTGTAGATAGATTCTACCTGGAAGGACAACAACTGATCACAAGCTGCCAGTTGACCGCACATCAAGCATACATGGCTTGCGCTCAAGCTCTCAAGGTTAACCAGCTCCTGTGTCTTCACTTCAAGGCCCATAAAGCCATGCTTTCTTTCATGAAGAGCATAAAGACACTGTTGCAGGATATGCACCTTACCCATTCTGGAGCAGTTGTGCGGAAGAATTTTACTACTTCTACCTCTGGTTTGTCTTCACATGGGCCGTGTATCCTTACCATGAACTTGCAGAATACTCCTTGACGCCAGGGTTGCCATAGCTGTGGGCAAATAGTTCATCATTCCTGGGTCTGCACTAACCCTCAAGTTGAAGGATATGATCCCAAGGAACAGGCAGGAACATAACAGTCAACCTAGAGGCGGAGACACTCTTGGTTGACAATTCTTCCCTGTCTCCTCCAGTTCCCCCTATGTGACAGTCCACATGTTTGGTGGTTTGCAGGCGGGGCTAATGTTGGCCAAGCAAAAGTTTGGCTGTTTGTTTCAGGTAGGAGCCTAGTAGATAGCATAGCACTACTAGGGGTAAGTAAGGTGAGCCTAGTAGGTAACATAGGACTACTAGGGTATGTAAGGCCTGGCTGGTAGGTAACAAAGTACTACCAGAGGAAGATGTTTCCTCCACCCAGCAGAAGATATTGGCTGCTTTGGGCTATAGTTCTTCACCTAGCAGGGAACTGTGGCTGAAGAAGGGTGAAGACTGAGATAGCAAGCAGGGAACTTTGTCTGTCTGGGGGGAGTAGGTTTTGGACCCCTGGCAGGTAACACAGGCTGCCAGGGAGGGGAAGAGCTCTGAGGGCTCTACATATCCTAATACACTTACAGAAGGTCTGTGAGCAAGCATCCTACCTAAAAGACTGGTAGGGTGTCCTTGTTTATGCCCTTATAGGAGCTTTGGGGGAAACCCAAAGTGAGCATTGGAGGGCATAGATTTGCTCAGAGGTGTCACCAAGGCAGTTTGCTCAGGAAAGCAAGCTGCAGAACTTGGTGTGATCAGGCCTCTGGAAAGTAGAGCTGATTACTCTGTGACTAAAAGCCAAGACTTAATCACCTGGATGAGTAAAGACAACACATAGACATTGATCTATGGTTGAATGGCCTAAGTGGAGTGCCACTTGCAAGGGCCCAGTCAAACGCCAGTTCAATGTAGACTCATGCCTGGGTCTACAGGTTCTGGTAACAGGGATTGAGCTAAAGAACCAATGTGGTTCACAGAATCAGTAGAGAAGACTAGTGAGAGGAACTTTTTGATCACAGAGAAGGCTATTTGAAGGACTGTTGGTTCATATTGAAGTTTGGAACCAAAATGGTTCATTGTGCAGGTGAAACCAAGATGGTTCCTAGTGAGGATAAGTTGAAGGGCTCAGAGATCATGATGCAGGAGTAGCTGGTCATGATAAAGGAGTAGCCAGAGGACTGATAAGCTGTTGGAGACTGAAATAGCTGGCCACAGGACCAGAAGATGATGATGAAGAACTGGTGGTCCGGAGAAATGAGCCAAGATTTTGCCAAATTGATTTGCCAAAGTGGAAAGATGTGGAATTTTTTGCCTTGGTTTAGTATTAAAATCAAGAAGGAATGTGGATAGAAGTGTGGTTAAGATATTTATTTATTAAGTTCCTAGGATAGACAAAGGTATGTTGATATGAGAGTGTGATACAAAGTTGTTTTGGTGGGATGTTTTCCTTGGATTTTACTATATTTGTAAATACATGGGGAAAACGTTGAAGAGGTCCAGAAAGAACAATTTAAATAGTATTCTACTATTTAAATTGGTTCAGGTTGAATGCAGGGAAGACTGGTGTCAGAATAATGGACTGGTTAACGCTTTGGTGCGTGAAGAGATGTCAATTTGAGCGGTTTGAGCTGTGGAAATCATTTTCCTAGTTGGATCCCAGTGGAACTTTAGAAATGGTCTATTTATGCGCTCTGCATTCATTGGTTGAGTTCTGGCAGGTTTCCTGATGAAAATGATTGGTTGGAAGCCAAAAGCTTAAAGTATAAGCAAGGAAATAGTGAATTAATACTTTAAGCTTTTGAAAAAGTAAGTATGTAAACTTAAGTTATTATAGGGAAAAGTGAGCGGCAATGATTTAAGCTTATGAAGAAAGCCATTTTAAAGGCGGAACCGTTGGGAAAAGGCTATAAAAAGGTGGCTGGCTGGAAAGTTACAGGGTCTTTTAGAGGTCTTTTCAAGGTCTTTTGGAAGGCTTTTAGAGGTCTTTCCCAGGTCTTCTGAGTTTTTGCCAAGAGTTTTTGGAAGCCTTTTGATTACCAGCAGGAGTTTGGTTGGACTGATACAACCCAAGATAACGGAGCAGGAGCCCAAGAATAAGAAGCTGGATCCTAAGCGCGGCCTTGGAGTCCAAGTTTAAGGAGAAGGAGTCCAAGTCTAAGGAGTAGACACCCAAGACTAAGGTGCAGGAGTCCAAGATATTGTTGGAGGACTTCAAGTATTGGCAAATCCATATTGTTTCCTTGACCCCCCAGGTCATATACCAGAAGGTTTCTAAGTGGATTTTCCTTCTGAGAGTGAATAAAATCCCATTTTGACCCCTATAAATATTTCTGAGATACATTTTCCCTTACTAGAGAATGACAAACCCTTCCAGCTGGTCCCTGGCTACAAACCAGGACACACTTGGGGACTGGTGGACAGGAACCCCACACCCTTCTATTGATGACTCTGAGCCTTCTGACAATGAGGCTCCTCTCATCCTGTTGCTATTACACAACATCTCTAATGACTCTGACATGGACAATTCTGATATGGAAGATCCCAACGCCTATGGTTATTCAGTCCTTGCTGTCTCTGAAACTATTACAGTTCCTTATAAGCTACGTTCTGGGAAAACTACTACAACCACCAAGACTCTCCCTGAAGCCAAGGAGGTTGTCTCTTGCCCTTACCTCACCCAGGCCAATAGATCACTATGCTTGTTGAGTCTTCTGAAAAAGCTGCTGAGGTTTCTGACACAGTGTTCAAAAACGTCTCCATCTTGCTCCCTCTTCAAACAGTCTATAAGAAGTTCCCAGGCCTCAGATGCATGATTAAAAAATGGGACAAAGAACTAACAGAAGCTAAAGATATTCTGGCTGTCCTCCCTCTCTTTGGTTGCACCACCACTTATGTTGAAATATCCATTCAAAAAGTGAAAATTAAGGCTGTCTTAGACACAGGGTCTCCTGTTAATTTTGTCTCCTCAAAGCTTTTCAAGAAGCTCAAACTTGCCCCCAGCCTTAACTATTACCAGTTGTATGGTACAGCTAGGCTATACATGAATTGTGCTATATGGACTTATTCTGCTCTTCCCATGTGGTTTGGCAAGCTGCTTTTAGCTGCGCCTGTTGTTGTCTTGGAGAATGAGAGTTACTAACCTCCTAGTTGGTACTCAGTTCCTTAAGGAATACAATATGATCATCAACTTGATAATGACTACCTCTCTATTGTAGGGTAAAAAGTCCCTCTGATTTTCAAAGAGACTTTTAAAGTCCCCAGAAAAACGCCTCAATATGTGTGCCTTATAATCAGCCGCTGGTGTTTTCACCCTAAAATACTGTACCCATTTGCCCAACATTAAGTGTCCTCCTAAGGCTTGCCCTGCATCTGAAGGGATTCCTCTCTTGTCCATCTCTGCTATAACCATTCTTCTGGATCTCAAGCTATCCTATACTCCCAAATATCATATGAGTTACCTGAGTGTACATTCCTAGAGTTATACTCTCCTCCCTTGCTAGGACGCAACAAACCCTACCTCTGACTTGGAATCTTGTATGTCTCTCATAAAGACCATTTCAAATTGCTGGTTGCTTACTTAACTGCTCTCCCCATACATGTGTCTAGAGGACAGGTTGTTGGCTATGGCAAATTGTTGAATGCTCCTGATGTCCTATTGCTAAACTCTTTTGGTAAGTTCCAGGACTTTACCTTACCTGAAGACAAGCCCAAAGTCTTATACTTGTTCACTGCCCAGTGTTTCCTGCAACTATCCCAAGTGCAACAGTTTGAGGTGCTCAATTTACTATAAGTTTTCAGATATCTTTGGTAAAGATAGCACTGATTATGTTCTTGTCAAAGGTGTTATTAACCAGATTGATACTGGTGACAATCCCCCCTTTTAAGCTAAACCTTATTGCTGCAGTCAAGTAGAGGACACTCAGGTGTCTAAAGAGCTCAAACAACTATTAGACGTCAGGCTGCTGGCTCCTTCCTAAAGTCCTTGGGCCTCCCCCTTGCATATCTTGAAGAAGAAGGATGAAGGTCATTGTATTGTGATGGACTATTGCCAATTGAACTCCTTA
Source organism: Entomophthora muscae (assembly GCA_014839935.2). Lineage (NCBI taxonomy): Eukaryota > Fungi > Entomophthoromycota > Entomophthoromycetes > Entomophthorales > Entomophthoraceae > Entomophthora > Entomophthora muscae. The sequence goes on along the minus strand of QTSX02006557.1, from coordinate 148,307 downwards.
ACCAAAAAGGATTCCTTCCCCTGCCATGTATTGATAATGCTCTCTGTTGTCTTGGAGGCTCCAAGTTCTTCTCTTTTATGAATCTAGCATATGAGTACTTGCAAGTTGATCTCTCTCTCAAGGATAGACAGAAGGACGCGCTAATCACTTGTGAAGGACTGTTTGAGCCTAGCCATATGCTGCAGGGACTCTGCAATCCCTAGCTATCTTCTAACAAGCCATGGACTCCACTCTCTATGACTTGAAGATTTCAGGTGTCTTAGTATACCTAGATGATATAACAGTCTCTAGTGCTATCTTTGTAGATTACCTGGCTTATCTCAAAGAAGTATTCATAAAGCTTTGAGAGGCTGGCCTTAAACTGAAACCATCTAAGTGTGCTTTATTCAAGGAACGCCTTGAATTCTTAGGCCACAAGGTAACCCAGAAAAGGATTTACTCAATGAACAAGAAAGTTGAGGCCATTGACAAAATACTTCCACCCACTAACCTGCAAAAAGTACAAGTTTTTATGAACATGATAAATTACTACAGACTGTTCATTCCTGACTTTTCTGATAATAGCAAACCTTTGGTCCAAATGTTAAATAATGTTCCTTTTAAATGGACTGCTAATCAGCAACAAGCCTTTGAGATCCTTAAACAAAAACTCAAAGAGGCTCCCATCCTAGTGTATCCTGACTAAAATAAGGAATTTATCCTTTACACTGATGTTAGTGACCTGGCTATTGGAGCCGTCTTGGCTCAACTAGATGATGAGGGTGTGTATCACCCTGCAGCTTATACTTCTTTTGTCCTGAACAAGCATGAGAAGAATTACAGTTTCACAGAGAAAGAGTTCCTTGCTGTGTTGCATGCAGTCAAGCAGTTCTGCCATTATTTGTATGGCACCCATTTCACTGTGGTTACTGACCACACCTTGCTTAAGTGGTTACAACAGCTTAAGGAACCAAAGGGACAACTAGAAAGATAAGCTCTTTGCCTGCAATGTTACAGCTTAACTATGCTACACTCTCCTGGGATTCAACATCAGAACGCTGATGGATTATCCAGAATGCCCATCCTTACTCTAAACCCTGCTGAGACTGATCAAATGTATGAACTAATTGTATATCCTTCCTCTTGGGAGAGCAAGACAGAAGAAGTTTGAATTGCCCTATCCAAGCCATCTGAGGAAACACTCATTTTGACAATCAGCTCTTCAAGAAATTACAAGACCACTACCTGCCTTATGTATGTCCTAGTCCCAGTCTTTGCCTTTTGTTGGTGTTTCAGGCTCATAAGGAGACAGGAAATGGAGGCATTTCCAAGATCTACAACTGGCTCCATAAAAACTATTTCTGTGAAAACCTCCGCCTGCTGATTTCAGATGTTGTGCTAGTTGCAACAATTGCCACCTCCAGCAACCTTGAGCTGTTTCTCACGAGTTCAAGCTAGTCCCCCCCTCAACACGCATTTCACACTGTTGGCATTGACGCTGTAGGGCTGTTCCCCTTCTTTTGCTCTGGTTGCCACTTTATTATAATTACTGTTTATCATTTTAGCAAGTGGGTAGAAGCTTGCCTACTAAAGACATCACCGCCAAGATAAATGCCACCTTCTTGTTGCAAGACGTTTTCTACCACCATGATTGCCCTCAAGTGTTATTGTCTGACAACAGGACTAACTTCAACAAGAAGTTGATAACCTCTGGTGTTGAGGCCTTGGAACCTCACTAGTATTTCTCTTGCCTATAATTCTCTACCAATGGGGTAGTTGAGTATGCAAATTTGACTCTGGTTTCTATTTTTCAGAAACTCACTTATTCTGACACTGCCAACTGGGATCTATACTTACCTGCTGCTCTCTTTGCTTATTGCCTTAGCAAGCATTATGTTACTGGGTATTCTCTCTTTTCTATTCTGTATGGGCGTGAGCCACCACTATGTTGCTCCTGGGAGCCCCCCTACTCTCCTCTGATAAGGCTATAAACACTGATAACTATATCAATGATCTAGTCAACCACATCATTGATATACAGGCTACTGCATACATTTCTGTGTATAAGATTAAGATTCTTGAGCTCTCCCCTGATAATGCTGGACGCTCCCTCTTGCCTGAGTTCAACATTGGGGACCATGTTCTTTACTGTCAAAACCGCAGGCTTGATCTGCCAGCAAGGTTCCAACCAAGCGGGTTTGTGACCCACAATCTAATTATCTGGTCACTCAAAGCCAGACTAGGAAGTCAACTCAAATTACCAGATCCAACAACATGAACAGATGATGATCCTCTACAGTGGATATTTTGTTTTGGCGCTTGACTCATTATCAGGATCAAGCCACCCCCTTCTTCCATCCAAATGTGTGATCACCAATCATGTTCCTGTTATTCTTTATTCACATGAACTATATAATCACTATCTCCCAATAAAGATTATTATCTATCTTCTAAATATTTTTCCTCATGGAACTCTGCTAAAACAGCACAGTTACAACATTACTATCAGCATAGAATAGGAGGACATGCTCATAAACTAGAATTGTTGTGGATTGGACCTCTAGAAGTGAACTTCAAACAAGGGTCAGAGTACACTGTGAAACTCCTCTCCAGTGGTTGTTTGTTTGCCCAAGTGCATTCCAAGTTCCTCTGCAAGTACTATCCCCCTAAGACCAATCTAGATGGGGGCAATGTTGTGAATGCCAACATTTACCATGTTTCAATTTTGCCTTTGATGGATTATTTCAAGGACAAATTTCTCTCTTTTGCTTTTACCCTTTGAAATGAGTCTGGCTCCAAATTGGGAAATTCTATTGTTTAGTTTTATCTGATTCTGCGCAACTCACTTGCCCCACTCATACTTGTGGCAAGTGATCATATTGCTATGATAGTGTTTTGTGGTATTGTCAACCACTATATATTTCATTTCTATTCACCAATAAAAATTAAGTTCTATTCACATTTTTGTCTTTGTGTCTCCCAGTACTTTGGCGCCTCTCTAGCCACGTCTAGTGGATATTATTCAATCAGGGCCACAAGGTAATCATATAGCCTTCCATGCCATTATAACCAAGACTTAGTACAAATCCAACCTAAAGTTAGGATTCCCAGTTGTATATCTGTGCTGCGCCTCAGAACACAACAATTGGCATCCAGTCAAAGTTATCAGAGATGAACATCCCTCTCTCCCTGCATAGGGAGTCATTGTCATCCTTGAAGTAATCACTTGACAGGGTTAAGTATGTATTCAAAAAGATGAGGGCCAGTTATCTTTACATTGAGAGATCCAGAACACTGTATAGTTACAAGGGTTACTACCAAAGGCCTGACCACTATATTTTCTGCCTCCCAGGGAGGATGAGACTCTCCACCAACACCTTTTGGACGCCCTGGACATGGGGTTGATTTACCTTTCACTATCAATTTACCTAGCTGCAGTATTTTTGTGGCCAAAAAAGACAGTTCACTATGCCTGGTTGCAGACTACTGCACCCTAAACAAAATCACAGTAGAATAAAATATATCTTACCACTGATTGACAGCTTTTTAGATATACTTGCAGGTGAAAAAGCCTTTAGCAAGATTGACCTCACCACATGGTACACCCAAGTCATGATTGCTCTCAAGGGCAAGGCCAAAACTGCCTCCCAAACATGCTATGGGGTGTTCAAGTGCCGTGCCATAGGTTCTGGCACAACTAATGAACCATTAATATTTGCCATGCTCATGAATAAGGCCCTTAAGGATCTGGCGGGAAAGCAGGTTACTGTCTACCTAGATGTCATCATTGTATTTGGCCAGGATCAGGAAACATATATCCACCACCACTGTGTTGCCCTTAAACCCCTTCATGTACATTGGTTGAAGGCTAACCCTTCCAAATGCAAGCTCCTACCGTCATATTTACAGTTTCTAGGGCATACTATATCTAACCAGGGAATTGAACCTGATCTAGCTAACATCAGAGTAATCATGAGTATGCTTCTCTCTCCTGATATTATCCAGGTATGCATTTTCCTGAGATGATGGTGTATGTATGCAACTTTGTCCCTAACTGTGGAGAACTAACTGCTCCCCTTATCAAATCACTCACTGCCAAGCAACAATTCCAATGGGCTCCAGTGGAGGATAAGGCCTTCAAAAAACTCAAAAAGAGGCTAGAAACAGCACTGGTCCTCCAATTCCTAACCAGAGCTGCCAGTATGAACTTGAAATCAACACCTCATACCAGGTCATATGGGGTGTGCTTCAGGTAGAAACTAATTAAAGTGTCTCCTTTTAAGTATCCTAAAAATCCAGGAAACTTACTGGCACATAAAAGTGCTACCCCATCCATTATAAGGAGCTAGATCAATTGTTCATTGCATCAAGAAGTGATGCCACTACCTGGGAGGTGCTACCTTCCCACCCTGGGCCCTCACTAACCATAAGTACCTCCAATACTTCATCACACAATCACATTCAAAATGCTGTTAAGGGCAACAGCGCCCATGTCAACACTTTGTTGACATGGCCACTGTTGACTCAAAACTCTAAATCTCCTATGTTTTTTGCTAGTTGCGCTAGCTTACTTTTTTTAAAGTGTTCAGGGGTGCAAACCCAGAAAACACAACAAAATTGTGGCCATCTTGACACAATTTAATATTAAGCTTAATAAAAAACTTAATTTAACCAGATTTTCCCTTTACTTTTACTAATAAAAATTAGCTTATTTTTTTTTCACAACATAAAAGTGTCAATGTCAACACTTTTTAAGTCAAGCTTATTTTAAATATTAAAACTGAAACATCTACAGTAAAAAATAAGTGCACAATTAAAAATATATTTCATTGAATTATTATATTGAAAAGACAGTGCACATACATTTGATTGTTAAAATGTTCATGTTATAATTATATATATGTGGCACTTATTACGACTTTAATATATTAAGTGGATTGGTGGCTAACAGCAATCCACTAATTTAAGTGAAAGTTACTATGTAAGTTACTATAGAATTTATTATTAAAAATAATGTTGGAACTCATAAATGTTGTTTATTTGCTTGTGATTATCTGTTGGGGTGTAGTTAAGCAAATTAGAGTGGCAAAATTAAGCTTAGATTAATATTCCACTTCATATAAAGAATGTCATAAGTGACACTGTCAACACTTTACCCTTTTCATTATTTCAACTAATGTGTTAACAACTTTTAGTATAACAAATGGTAAAATATCATATTACCACTACCCAAATATGATTTATAATAAAAATAAAGAACTTTGATAATTTTTTACTTATTTTCATATGTTTTTTTTAATTTTTATATGTGAACAAAAATACACAGAAAACAGTTCATTTTTGCTAGCCCACGTAAATTTAATTAAGTGTACTATGAAAAAACATAGTAAATTTTTAAAAAAATGTTGACAGTGACAATGTTGTCAAAAATAGCGTCTACAATTTTTGTAATTGACAGTGGGAATTCAGCTTTTTTTACTAATTGTCACTCATAATGTTGACGCTTTTCAGTTCTCACATATAAAATTTTATGTTTCACATAATAAAAACTTCTCATTTTTTTATATGTTGTATTTTTAACTTTTCTCTTCTATATTTTTATAATTTTAAAATAAAATCTAAATTTAAATATAATACTTTCACATAAATATCTTAACTTTTAATTTTTTATTTAAAACTATAATAAATTAAAACCTATACAAGCATTTTTTACCTTTTAAATGCCAAGAAAAGCCATCTAAGATTTACTTTTTATATATTATGCTTTTTAAGTTGTTTTGTTTTTTACATACATTGCTTTATTTTAAACCCTTTTACTTATTATTTTATGACAAAAACACTTCCAAACAGCCCAAAGGAACTAAGTGTCCTTCAAAGCCAACCAAACCCACCAATAAGAAGCCTGTCTCATCAAAGAAGGCCACTCTAAAACCATCCCCAAAGCCCTCACCAAAGCCCTTCCCTGAGCCCTCTCCCAAGAAGAGCTCTGCTCACCCCACTGGGGGAGAGGAATCTGATGGCTCCCTTACAGACCACAGTTTTTACAACTCAGCTTCTGACAAGGAGCCAACCAAGAAGAAGCGCTCAGCCCAAGAGTCCCCACCCAAGGATAAGTCTCCTGCACATGAGGAGCACCACAATAAGCCCTCTTCTGCTTCCCCCACCAAACTACCCCCTTCAAGCTTGTCTGGGGATGATTCAAAGCCCTGCCATGATTACTTCCCTGGCTTCCACCATGCTCCTACTAGCCCCTGGGACCCTCTGTTGGCCCACAATATCTGTAACATTGACAGAAAATTTAAGGTTCCCTCTTCCTTGCCCAAATACTTCCCAATTATGAGCGTAAAGGGTGGGTCAGCCATGGTGACCAATGGGTATATTTTCTCTTGCAACAACGCAAACCAGGGCTTCAAGAGCCATCACTATATCTGTGAGGACCGCTCCTGCCCATTGCGGCTCAACCTATGCGCTGGGACTTGGTCCAACCCATCAAGGGCGAGCATACCTGCATCATGCCAAATACCACCATAGCCCAACTCCTCAAGTGGTATCTGGTCCAGATGATGCCCACCTCCAAAGATCTTTCTGCCACCCAGCTGGCTGTGCTTGCTTGCAAGTACCTCTCCCCAACTAACTTGAAGAGGATATCAACCCACAATCAGTTGGTCAAGAATGTAAGTGATAGGCGTCAAGCCTCAAACCCCCTGGCCAAGAGCACCACTAAAATTAAAGACCTGGTCCTCACAGATGCCCTCAAGAAGACAGAGGAGATGAGATGTTCCTACTCCATTACAATGGGCAGGAAGTAGAGGATAGGATTATAGCCTACACCACAACCCAAAACCTGGAGCAGCTTAATACTGCTATCACCAGGCTGTGCAACAGCACATTTGCTACTTGCCCCTCTCTCTTTAAGCAGATTTGGGTCCTTCATGGGCAGTTTAATGACCAGGTTATCCCTCTTGTTTCCTTCTCTTTCCTGGTGCCAAGACTGAAGTCTACACCAGAGCTTTCAAGATTGTCCGGGATGCTTTGAGCTCCCTTCCCATCAACTAGCTCCCCCCTCCCACTCATGCCACAAGGGTAAATCCCTCCTCCGCTGAGAAGAATGAGTCAACCCTAGCTGCTGAGCAGCTAGCTCATGCACGCTCATTTGGGCTGAAGGTTATAATAATGGACTTTGAGCAAGCTCAGTTCAGAGCCTTTGAGGCCACCTTTAATGGAGAAGTACAGGGCTGCTTCTTCCATTTTAGGCAGGCCCTCATAAAGAATCTCAAGAGTGAGAAGGACCTTTTCAAGAAATATCTTAACAATGGTAAGTGAAAGTGCCTCTTTGCCTTGACTCAGTTTGCTACCTTGGCTTTTGTGCGCCCAGAGCATACTGGGGTTGGCTTTGAGGCCCTCCTGGAGGACACTTACATCAAGAAGCACTCTATAATCTTCAAAGGTTACTTGGATTACTTTGAGCGCCAATGGGTGTGCAAGAAGGTGACTGCCCAGAGAGGTAAGAGCAGGGCCATTGCCCCTTGGAATTTCCAGGGTGCCTGCCTCAAGGGGGAGATGAAGACCACCTCTAGTCTTGAGGTTTGGCACAAGCACCTGAAGGTGAAGTTTGGGTCAAACCCCAAATATAAAAATTTCTTCCAGAAGCTGCAGGAGGAGCAGACCTGTACTGTCTCCAAGTTTTTCAACCTGGTCAACCAGGTGCCCCCCAAGAAGCAAAAGTTCAAGGAGCAGGACTACCAGTAGGACGTTCAGAAGGTGGTAAAGAAAAATTATAAGGTGGTGAAGATTAAGTAGTACCTTGAGGACGTTGCTACTGCTCTTGCTGGTGGCTTTAATTAGCTTAATAAACCTTGCTTTGTCTGTATATTTTTTACTTTTAAACTTTTAATTTTTTAATTTATTTATAGTATACTAATCTTTTTAGGTATAAATGGTAAGTTTCAGATACAGTTTCAATGTGGTTTAGTAAGAAATATCTTATATTTTGTTAATTTATCTTAAAGGTATGTAATTTTTTCAGTTATGCTTATATAAAGTATAGTAAATTAAATATAGAGTTTTCTTATATTTTGTAGTTATTATGATATATAAAATATCTTTATTTTTGTTTCATTGGAATTTTAATTTTTATGAAAGTAAAAAATAATTTTATAATAAAGAGTGTAAATTACATAGTAAACTGAAAAATAGTTACTTATATCTCATTATTATTATTACTTATGATAATTTTTTATTACAGTTTTAAACTCTCTGGGGTCATTTTAGTATAATAAAGTATTTTAAAATATTTTTTATGGTAAAAATATTTAGGGTAAAGTGTTTTGTTAATTAAAAAAGTGTCAACATCCAGGAAACAACATTAAGTAAAACCAGGTTGTCACTTTACTATAGTTTTGACATTAAAAGTGTCAATATGGCCACTGTCAACATTTTTAATGTTGAAATGGGCACTTTTGTCCTGTTAACCAGGATGGGTTGAGCGCCTACTCCCTATCAACTCTGGAGCAAGTATAAGCATGAAAAGGAGTTGGTTATAGATGATGCTCTTTCCAGACTAAATATATAGTGTCAACCAAGGGGACAAGAGCCTAGACACTGGATGGCAAGTGTTGTACTTATGTTCTAAGATTACTTGATATGAGGGACTCAACTCAGCAATTTTCTTAAAGCTAAATAGCAATAGGAGCCAGCTCAAAACTGATTCTGAGAACGTCTGCTACTGGAAAGAGACAAGAAAAAAATTGCATATCCCCACCACTCAGTGGGGAGATAATATCATTCACTACCACTGCACTCTAGGACACATCCAAGGACATAATCTGTTTGGAATTATGAAGCACAAAATCTGGTAGCTGCAAATGTATCATGATATTCTGGATCACCTAGTATCAAAAAATAGGGGCACCCCCTGGAAAAGCTCCCCACAAGAGGCCCTTTTCCACTCAAAATTACTTCCCCACTTCTCAAAGCCAAACACAGAAGTCAACTCAAACTCCCAAACAAGGCAATAAAAACCAGTGACAATCTCAACTAGATAGATAGCTCAATTTGGCACTTGACTTATAACAAGGATAAGGCAACCCCCTGTTCAATCCAAATTGATTGATTTCTCTAATAATATTCCTCTTAAAATGATTTCATCAAACTATATACGTGTTAAATTTTAATAAAGATAATTATCTAGTTTCAAATCATTTTTCCCCTTGCAAATTTTCTAATACAGCACAGTTAAAACACTAGAAATGTTTGCTTTTAGTGAGAAGAACACATCCAAACTTGTCCTGCTAAAGTCAGTATTGCCCATCAAGGCCATGGAACCCTTTGAGCAATGGGTCTTTAACACTGTAAGACCTTTGCCTGAAGATAAGTTAGGAAAGAAGTAAATTATTACTGACATTTATTAATTCACATTTTGGCCTGTAGCTTGGGCAACCACTAACCACACTGCCATCACCCAGCTTATTGGAAAAGAGGTTGGGGCAAATTTTGGTTGCCCTAAGCAACTCATCACAGATGGAGGGTCTGTTCTTGTGGGAAGCACAATGAAAGCGTATTGCATGCCAAATGCCCTGGAACAGATGGTTGCCACACCATACCATCTACACATAATATTATGTTCTGAGGCGCAGCACAGACACACAATAGGGAATCCTAACCTTAGGATTGGATTTTTACTAAGTCTTGGTTAGAATGGCAGGGAAGGCTATATGATTACCTTGTGGCCCTGATTAAATAATATCTACTGGAAGTGGCTAGAGAGGTGACAAAGTACTGGGAGACACAAAGACAAAAATGTGAATAGAACTTAATTTTTATTGGTGAATAGGAAATGAAATATATAGTGACTGACAATACCACAAAACACTACCATGGTAATATGATCACTTGCCACAAGTATGAGTGGGGCAAGTGAGTTGCGCAGAATCAGGAAACTAAACAATAAAATTTCCTAATTTAGAGACAGAATTGTTTCAAAGGGTAAAAGCAAAAGAGAGAGATTTATCCTTAAATAACCCATCAAAGGCAACAATTGAAACATGGTAAATGTTGGCATTCACAACATTGCCCCTATCTAGATTGGCCTTAGGGGGTAGTACTTGTAGAAGAACTTGGCATGCACTTGGGCAAACAAACAACCACTGGAGAGGAGTTTCACAGTGTACTCTGACCCTTGTTTGAAGATCACTTCTAGAGGTCCAATCCACAACAAGCTAGTTTATGAGCATGTCCTCATATTCTATGCTGATAGTAAAGAACATGGTCCCCAATGTTGAACTCAGGCAAGGGGGAGTGTCCAGCATTATCAGGAGAGAGCTCAAGCATCTTAATCTTATAAACAGAAATGTATGTAGTAGCCTGTATATCAATGATGTGGTTGACTAGATCTTTGATATGGCTATCAGGGTTCATAGCCTTATCAGAGGAGAGTAGGGGGGCTACCAGGAGCAATGGAGTAGTAGCCTCACACTCATATAGCATAGCAAAGGGAGAATACCCAGTAACACAATGCTTGCTAAGGCAATAAGCAAAGAGAGAAGCAGGTAAGTATAGATCCCAGTTGGCAGTGTCAGAATAAGTGAGTTTCTGAAAAATAGAAACCAGAGTCAAATTTGAACACTCAATAACCCCATTGGTAGAGAATTATAGGGGGCAGAGAAAGACTGGTGAGATCCCAAGGCCTTGACAACAGAGGTTATTAACTTGGCGGTGAAGTTAGTCCCATTGTCAGACAATAACACTTGAGGGCAGTCATGGCGGTAGAAAGTGTCTTGCAACAGGAAGGTGGCAGCTGTCTTGGCAGTGATGTCCTTACTATAAATTCAGAACCTAAATGTAAAAATGCAGATTGTTAAATCCTTGGTCCAAATTTCAAATCACTTTTGCGAGCAACTCAGCTGAGTGAAAATTAAAATATTTAATAAAATCAACCATTTAATTTGACTTTTTTTGATTTATTTAAATTGGCAGATTTTAAATCCTTTGAGAAGATAACTCAACTAACAAAAGATAAAACACAGCAATCAAATGCAGGATACATGAATCAGAAATGCAGGATTATAGTGTACAATTTGAGATTTCCTGTATGTCAAACAAATCATAGGTATCAATTAATATTTAAAAAATCTAAAATTGAGGGGTTTTCAAATCCAAGAACCAAATTTCAATTCAAAAATGAGGAAAATTTGAAATAAATATAATTTTTGGGTGTTTCAAAAAGGATGATAAAGGATCTAGAGTGGATTTGTGCTAATTTTTTTAGGAATCATAGGTATTCTAAAAAGCACCCTATTCCATTTTATACGGCTAAAATTTAGATGCTTGATTACTTTTGATTTTAAAAAAGGCTAATAATAAAGTAGAATTATATATTACAATCTATCTTATCAAATTGTCTTTTCCTTGATGTGTTGATAGTTCATTTGCTGTTGATAATGTGATTGCATTTAATTGGATAGTTTAACCTTCTATTTTCAAGGCAACTGGAGGTGAAACTATTCAATTAAATGCAATCACATTATCAACAGCAAAAGAACTATCAACACATCAAGGAAAGGACAATTTGATAAGATATATTGTAATATATAATTCTATTTTATTATTAACATTTTTTAAATTCTACTGTAATCAAGTATCCTTAATAGCAATATATGAATACATAGTTTATTAAACTGAGGTTTATCTTTCCCACCTCTCCTTCTTCCTTGGAAATGTTTTAAAAGTTTTGCATCATCAGGAGGGTAGCTCATATATCATTATAAGGTTTTGTGGCTGCTATATAAGTGATTTAGAGTGCAGAATATTGCATCATTTACAGTTTAGGCAATTTTACACTTAACTTAATCTCATATCTAAACATGGTTGTTGATATTAGATTTTTCTATTTGATTTTATCCAGAGTGAAGCTTCTTGGTTTGATTTTGACTAGTTTCTTACTGTACATTCAATTTGGATTTCAGTTCCCATAATTAACATTTTAGTTTACTAGCTGCATTAAAAAGTGATTTGAAATTTGGTTTTTTGATTTAACAATCCTGAAATTTTAAAAAATATAGTAAATTTAAAGAAAAAGGTTGATGGATTTGAAAACTTCAAATCTGATTCCAGTTAATTCATTTTATCCATTGGAAATATGCAGTTTGACTTGAACTTTGCAAAGTGTCTATGAGTTCTGTTTTTTAAAATCTAAATAAAAATACAAAGAGTTCAATTTAATTAAAAAAGGCTATCCTGCAAAAGTGATTCAAAATTTGGACCAAGGATTTGACAAATACGCTTTTTTACGTTCAGATTATGAATTTATAGTAGTAGAAAAAGCTTCTACTCACTTGCTAAAATGATAAAAAGAAATTAGGATAAAGTGGCAACCAGAGCAGGAGAAGGGGAGCAGCCCTAAAGCGTCAATGCTGATACAGTAGTTTTAAAAGCTATGGCAACAACCAAAAATACCTCAGATTTAAAAAAATGATTTCAGATTTAAACAAAATCCACCTCTCAGGTTAAAATATACACTCTGTTAACAGGGTTTATTGGTGTTAATGGACAAAATGAGTCAACACAGCAACAAAGGGCTCACACACAAAGCAAAACCATTCAAAATATTATCCAAAATACATTGATTCACAAAAAAAATGGTGTGAGTTGACTTTCGGTGTACATATGTTTACTATGTGAATTGGTGACAAAATACACCCAAGCAAGGTGTGTCAAAACGCAAACCAAAAACAAAACACAATAGCAACTCACTACGTAAACAAAATTACTCACACAATGTGTGCAATGGATTGTAATCATGAATGATACCAAGGTATCTAAAATAAGACACAATCTGAGACATAAATTTTAATAATATTGTGTTGGGTGTTTGAATTTGGCAGTAAAATCTAAGAAAATGGGTGAAATTTTTTGGGTATTCTAAAATGAGCGTTGTAAAACCAAAAACAACTAATTAAGAAATAAAAATCTATAATTGGGATATTGGGTGGAGAAAATATTAATTGAAGATCCATATTCAGATAAAAGCAAAAATTAAAATTAGGGAGTAACTTAATTGAATTTTATTTAATATTTTATTAAATTTTAAAATGAAAGGAAAACAATACCAGAGTACCAATACACCTGTTGTGCGCCGTGGTTGCGGTTGCCCCCGCGGGTCAAAGAATAGAGTTAGTGCAACCCAAGTGCCTACTCAAGGAGGAGACAGGAGAGGAGAGTTCCATAGTGATGCTGCACTGACACAGCTGGTTTAAGGAGCACAAGCTGCTAGGGTACAGAGCATAAACCCTTGGGTCCCAAAGCTGACCCAGAAGCCAACCAAGGTCACCACTACAAAGAAAGTTAGAAACAAGGAGGTAGAACTTACTTTGTATGTTTTTGAAGTTGTGTACCGGCAAGAGCCGGTCCTGTCAGCCATGCTGGATAAGGTGAAGCCTGTACTTGATACTAGCTACAAGCCCTACGTCAGTGATGGCAATCAGGAGGATGACAAGGAGTCCCAGTTCTATCAAACCAATGAGGAACAGCTGATGTTAAAAAAGGTTGCAGCCTTCTATACCAAGGTACCTATGTTTCAGGGAGCCAGTCATAGGTAGAGGCATTGGGCAGCTCAGGGTGAGGTACAGCTGAGCCAGTGGGTAAGGCCTACCATAGAATGGGTGCTAACTTGATAATTTAAGAGACAGATTGCCCAAGCAAGGACCAGGGTCCAGAGTTGGGGACCATAGAATCCACCAACCCTGTCAAAGTAATATAGAGTGCACCAAAAAGTTGGGTAGAGGTGGTCTTGGCGGCAGCAGGGGGTTCCAGTGGGCGGTCTGATCTAGGGGTTAAGGGTGGAGTCATGGGAACAAAGTACACTGGTAGGTAGTTATACTTGTCTTTTAACAATAAGGGTGGTATCTTGATCCTCTTTCCTTTGAGTCCTATGTAGTTGGTACTTATAGTCCTTGCCAAGAGGTCAGCAATAAGAATGGTTTCCAAGTTGTACTCTGAATAGGCCGGATTGGGGGTATTCAGTAGAGTGCACAGGTCCAAAGGGGGCTCCCAGGGGATGGTATAATGCCTGGGGCAATTTGGCAGGTTGGTCTCTGGAGGGGGCGGCGGCCTGGTAGTCTACTTGACCAGAATTAAGATGAAAGATCACTAAGACTAGATAGGGTAAGATTTGTTCAAACCAAAGGTTCATAAAGCTTTATTATCAAAAATGACAATGTGGTCTTCATCATAACGCCGGGGTTTTTATACCATGTGATTTTGCTTCTTTGATTTTTGCAGGGTTCAGGTTCACAGGCAAGGCACTGGCGGGGCATGGATCTTGGCTCAGAGTCTTGAGGGCGGCAGATTCAGGTTGTTCCTGGTCTGGTGAATAGAAGTGGCAATTCTTCATTCCACTGCCACTGTTTGCTATGTCACCTGAGCAGTTCAATTGTACTACCCATTCTGGATGGAAGGCTGGCAGTTGTTGGCGGTCATTGGCAGAGTTAATAGTAGGTTTTGTTTTAAACTCCTTAAGGCAAGCTACAACCTCTGAATAGGTCCAGATCTTTGGTGGCTCAAGGTTGGCATCAATCTGGTGACCATTTGGGGAATTGTCCTTGGGAGAATGGCAGGTCTCAGAGTAACTTGTCAAATTGGTTTTGCAATTTAACAAGTGGGCAGTTTCCTGTCCACTTTGTGTGACTTGAGTGGTCTTTGGAGGGTCAGGGTCCAATTCCAGGGTTTCCAATGTTGGTTTTGAACTTCAGTATTGGCGTTGGGCAGGCTGGCAGTAGGTCCTTCCACAACCTCCTTTAGCCAGGTTACATCTCCTTTGCAGGTATGGGCTTTCATTGGCACCAGTTTGGCAGCAGACTGGCAACTATTCAGGGAATCCTCCATAGCAGGCCAGCAGGTTGCAGGGTAATTTAACAATTTGAGCCTGTGATTTAACAGATTGGCAGGTCTTGGTCTGTCCTGGAGGGTTTGATCTGCCTTTGGGGGACTGGGGTTTGACTCTTGGGTTTTCAATACAAGTATTGAAATGTTATTCATGACACTATGCCCTGTGTTGTGCCCAATGCCAACAAGCCAATCCCCACTGCTAAAAAGCCCGCTCACAAGCGCATCCCTGACATCAAACAAATCATCCTGCTTAAGCTAATGCAGGAATCAGGTGATTACAAGGCGGCTGCGGCCCTTTTTGGAGTGGATCCCAAGTACGCCAGCAAGACCTTCCAAAAATTCATCAATACTGGTTGTGTCCTTGCCGCGGAGAAATCCTTGCATATTTCTACCATGCTCACCAAGGAGCACAAATGGGCAATCCGCCAGTGGATTACCTGGGACTGCCATCTTGAACTGACAAATATACAGGCCATGATTAAATCTACTTTTGGGATCAAGGCCTCAATTTCCTTATATTATCATTTGGTCAAGGGAATGTACTTTTCCTGGAAAAAGCTCAGGGTATCCCCCTACAACAGAAACAGCCCAGCCAATATTGACGTCCATAAAAACTACGCAGAGGTGTACACTGTCCTCAAAGCTAAGGGGACGGTCAGATTTTATTATATTGATGAATCAGCATTTGCCTCACCAATGCACAATGTGTATGGCTATGTCCCCAAAGGCTCCAATGACAAGATGGCTTGGCGTGCTGCAGTCTGCGCCACAGCCTAATCAATGGTGGCTCTCCTTGGTCCAAAGGGAGTTGAGCTTTATCAAATGATATTGGGTTCTCACAACAGCTGTACCTTCTTGTTATTCCTCCAATTGGTCTAGAAGCACCTGAGGCGCACAAGCCTGGGCTTCACCAATTTGATTGTGTTGGACAACGTTGGTCTCCACAAGGTGGCTGATATTCCTGAGGAATTCCTAATGATCAACACAAGCATTGCAGTGGGCCCCTAGCAATTGGCCACAGCAAATTTACGCCTTCTCTTCCTCCAAGCTTATTTGCCCTTCCTAAATCCCATCAAGGAAGTCTTTGGGTGGCTCAAGCAAGTCGTCAAGTGAGGGACCCCAACTGGGACCGTGACCTCTTTAATTTACTGCAGGCTGGGATCCACACCCTCCCAGCTGAGACCGTGGCCAAATTCTATGGCCATGCTGATTTGTTCATCCCTGTGTGCCTAGCCAAACAGCCATTCAATTAAAGGATTAGCATGTCCAATTTTTTTATTCTCTTCTTTACTATTAAAGATTTATTAATTATCATTTTATATTTAGATGTTTCCATGTCCGCAATCACATTCAGAAGATCCCTCAATAGATGTAAGTAATTTATTTATTTTATTATATATTATTTTATTATGCCATCTGAGGTAATCCCAAACACTTGATACTGGATTACGCAAATAGATTTAAATCACTTTGGCCAAATAAATATAAAAATAGTTTTAAAAAAATTAAACATAAAATGTACAAGTTAGAATTTATTTTATTAACTTATAATTTTATGCTTTTATAAAAACTGTTTCTGCAATATATTTTGCAAAACTGGTTTGCTAAAATAAAAATTATAAAAATTTATTATAATTAGAATACTATAAATTGTAATAAAATTTATTGAAATCATGTTTTTATTATGTGTGCCTGTAGTGGGTTCTTTGGTATGTAACCACCCCGCAATGGAGGTGGCGTACAACCTCCACTGCCACACTGTGAACAGTAGATACACCCTTATTGAAATAATCCCTCCTGCTGGTGAAAGGCAGTAGGGTCAGGTGGGAGTGAAGCAACAGCTTTTCAGGCGGGGCTACAAACCTGTATATCCCAGCCAGGACCAGGGCGTCTTGGATTACATGATCAACTGAGTTGTATCCAGAGGGGACCTTCTTCCTGTCAAGTGAGAGCTGGGCCTTGTCAATTCCCAGAAGGACCCCATCCAGGTCCTCTACAGATGTGCCCATCCCAAAGTAGAATAGGAACCCAGGTAAACAACCAGATAAAGCCTTTGCCCTGCAAAAGCTTCTGTGAACTCACACAGTTTATTATAGACTGTGCTGATCTTATTGTTGTGCTGGGTCTTTGCAAAGGTCAGCTCCATGGCTGCAGGAAGCCCCGTCTTATTGGCGCTCCAGGCCAGCCCAAAGTTGGCAAGGAGGATCTTGTTCTTCTTTATGGCTGTTGCATCTGCAACAGCCAATTTGCCCGCCGCGCGCCCAAAGTTCTCCAACAGGTAAGATATGGTGTGCTCCACCAGGAAGCAGAAGCAAGCAGCTGCATGAGCCTGGCCCATCTCTGGTACATTCTTGAATGGGAGCTTTGCCAGGACGTCCCAAACAAGCTCAATGGAGTTTACACAGTAAACTCCACTGAGGGATACCGGGTCCAGGTGGACCAGTTGGGCATCCTTGTAGGCAGTAACTGCCCACTTGGATGCCCCCTTGGCATGTGTAATTTCTGCCAACACCTCCTGCAACATTGGAAAGGACCTGTGGATATGGTCCTCCAGCTCCCGCATGACAGGGGGGAGGACAGATACAATTGCTTTGCCACATGCGTGGCATAAGTTGCATAAAAGGTGGCCAGGACAAAAGAGACCAGGACTTGGTAGAGTTTACCGTCTACATTTTCTAAGAAAAAAGATAAGTTTTTTGAAAATTTATTAATTTTGTTTTTTAGGCTACCTTCTTGTATTTCTTCCTTGCCCGCAGCCTCAGCTGGCTTGGCCATTCTTGGCGCAATCAATTGCGCAGGCAATTTGGTATACTCTGTCCTGGCACGCTTGGCAGGTTTGAGATATTCATACATCTCTGGGTCATCAACCCAGAAAGACGGTGCAGAAAGATTATATGCCTTAAATTGCAGGCCCTCAACCACAGTTTTTTGAATATTTAGTATGCGCTCAATTGTCTTCTCTGGGGTGTCTGGAATTTTTGACATTAGTGCCTTTGTAGACACCATTTCAATTTTTTCCCCAGTGAGGACAGCAGACTTCACTTTGGCTTTGACCTTGCGGTCAATGTCCTTTATTTTGGCAATTGCCAAGTTGAGATCCTTCAGAAGCTTCTCCAATTCTCTCACTGATTTTTTACTAACCTTTCCATATGTTTTTATAGCTTTTGCCCCAATAAATTCTGTATTATTTTGATACTGTTGCCTCTTTGTTTATTCCTTTTTGTTTTCCCATCTACTACATTATCCTATCTTTTTACCCATTTTGTATATGTTTTACGCTCATCCCAATATGTGTTGTTTGCTTTGTGTTGGCATTGTTTCCTTGATTACCATATTATTTTTGGCGCTTGACATAGCCCCTTGTGAAAATATTAACAACAATTTGGCAATCAGCTAAATTTGAATTATAAAATTATAGTGTTAACTGTTTTTAGATAAAGCTGTTACTGATCCAAATTCAAAACCTTACTGATAAACTTTAAGCCAATCAGGAGCCAAGTGATAAAGTGATTGTTGTGACATAAAGAGTCATTTAATAATTCTTTGATGCTGTGCGCTAATTAATATGATTGGCTGGATGTTTTGCCATTGTATGCTATTGCCACAGCAGCAATGGCATATAATGGCAAAACATCCAGCCAATCATATTAATTAGCGCACATGCATCAAAGAATTATTGAATGACCCTTTATGTCACAACAATCACTTTATCACTTGGCTCCTGATTGGCTTAAAGTTTATCATTAAGGTTTTGAATTTGGATCAGTAACAGCTTTATCTAAAAACAGTTAACACTATAATTTTATAATTCAAATTTAGCTGATTGCCAAATTGTTGTTAATATTTTCACAAGGGGCTATGTTTAAGTGCTAAAAATAACTGTTTTATGGATCTAGATACATGACAGTAAATATATGATTTTATAGAAATAAGCTGAACATAAAGAATAAAACCAACTATAAACAAAGAGAACATGAAAAATTGAAATTCAAAATAAAGATAATATAAATAGAAAAGGTTTGGCAACAGGGGGTTTATTGGGGCGGGAAAGAGTGATGCCTAGTAGGCAGAATAACACAGGAAGGAAGATGTAGAGGCGTTGCTGGCCTGGGGGTCTGGGATTGGGTGGGTTGTGCTTGCAGGTTAGGGGTGTTGGTGGTGGGGGTGGAGGCAGGAGGATTTTGCGTGATGGCTGCCATATAACACTTGTCGTATTCCTCATCAGTCATTGACTGGACGGGCTGGTAAGTGGCAGTGGCCCAAGGTGGAAGGTGCTTATCCTTACGTGATTGGTTGCCCATGTTCACATGGAAAACCATTTGCACAAACAAGTCAGCCACCATCCAGAAGCCAAGGAGAAAATTGTGGCCAAGGACCCCAATATAGAGGTTATTAAAAGCCTGAGGGCGGCGCTCCTGTAATGTGGATCCCATGTTGAAGAAGACAACATCAGCCAGATGGACGTCTGCATGGCCAGCAGGGTAGACTGAGGCCTGGTGCCTGCATCCCTGGATGGTCTCAAGGGCAGTGGAGCTACCCTCCATCTGGTGGCTCAATAAAACCAGGTACTTGGAATTTGAGCCATCCCATGAGTTGAGTAATCCACCAAGGATGCGGCTGTATGAGTAGCCATTGATGAAATCTGGGTTTGGCTGATAGTAGACAAAACCCTTGGCTGAAACAGCCAGAAATGCACCAATGAACGTCCCCTTCTTGACCTTCTTCCTTCTATTCTTGGCGGCTTTTTCTTGCTCACCAAAATCATCAAAAGCTATTGACAGCTTGTAATATGAGATGAACATGACATCATCAGTTAGACTAGTCAGGCATTAGATCAGGGTTGATCCAATGGCAGTGTCATATGGGGAATCCTCAGCGCTATCTCATTGGTTGCCAGCAAAAATACGTAAGAACCTGTATGAAAGCCACCTTCCCATACATCCAGAGCTGCACCATATGCTCAGAGACCCATATGTTATGGTGCGCAAGCTGCTTCTGGATCTGGGTCAAGGGAAGCTTGGGATCCCGCTGGAGGAGGTCAAGCATGATTAAGTATGCCTCAGATATTTGTGACTCAGGGGCCTTCTTGGGCTTCTTGGCCGTCCCAATCATATCCCCCCTGTTCATCAGGTTGTTGAATTCCCACATGACAGTAACTCAGGTAAATTGCAACTGGGCGGCAATCTGTTCCCAGGACAGACCCTGTAGATTCAGTGCCACAATTTCCTGAAGAATTTGGGTGGTGATGATTTGTTGCTTGGGGCGCTGGGCCAGGGGAGCTGAAGCCTGATTGGCTGTAGGGAGGCAGGTTGGCTGGTGGCAGGAAGTTGTTCCAAATTAAGGTTGCCATCCTGATTGGTTGGTTGGTGGGCAGCTTGTGCGGGGGTGGGTACGGGAGCAGGGGCAGAGATAGACACTATGTGACTACTGAACAAGTCAAAGCCATATGGGTCAGGTACAGGTCAGCTTCCTTGTTACCCGCCTCAAAGGCTTGGGTGTAAACAGGTGCCTCCACGTTCTGAGCCTTGCCTCCATTGAAGCTGGTCTGGCTGCTGCTGCTGGCTGCTGGCGCTGTCAAAGATATTGCTTGTAAAAAACCTAGGATAAAATCACTAAAAGAGAAAATTTTAAAATTTAATGATTTATTTTTATTGTAATCTCAAGTCCATATTTGGAAGGTTCTCAAAACCTTTTCATACAAATCTGGAGCCATAAAATGGATAAAATGCCTCTGTTCCTAAATTAGATAGCTGTTGATTGACTGCTAAACTGTTATTTTTCTATTTTAGGCTGCTCATACTACACATCTTGTGTGTTCATTTTGTTTTGTGCTTGTGTAATCTTGCTTCTAGATTGCTCAAGTTTTGTTTCATTTTAGTTCTTCTGTTGGTGACTCATATGAATCCTGATTGGATTATAATATACTCTGGAAAAGCATTCATTCATTTCACTTGTTGTGTCAGTTCATTTTGTTTGTGGTTTGAACTACTTCACTTGATGTTTGATATAATTTTGTATAATGGGCTATTGAAATTTCGTTTTTTGTTTGACCGTCCATTTATTAACTGAAATTTTATAAATTAATTGAATCCTGAATCTTGCACGACTTGGATTTTGTTCAAATCTAAAATCATTTTGTTTAAATCTGAGGTATTTTTGGTTGTCACTATAGCTTTTAAAACTACTGTAGTGTGAAATGTGTGTTGAGGGGGGACTAGCTTAACTTGTGAGAAACAGCATGAGGGTGCTGGAGGTGGCAATTGTTGCAACTAGCAACAACATCTGGAATCAGCAGGTGGAGAGTTTCCCAGAAATAGTTTTTATGGAGCCAGTTGTAGATCTTGGAAATGCCTCCATGTCCTGTCTCCTTATGAGCCTGAAACACCAAAAAAAGGCAAAGACTAGGACTAGGACATACATAAGGCAGGTAGTGGTCTTGTACTTTATTGAAGATCTGATTGTCAAAATGAGTGTTTCCTCAGATAGCTTGGATAGGGCAATTCAAACTTCTTCTGTCTTGCTCTCCCAAGAGGAAGGATATCCAATTAGTTCATACATTTGATCAGTCTCAGCAGGGTTTAGAGTAAGGATGGGCATTCTAGATAATCCATCAGCGTTCTGATGTTGAATCCCAGGAGAGTGTAGCATAGTGAAGCTGTAACATTGCAGGCAGAGAGCTTATCTTTCTAGTTGTCCCTTTGGTTCCTTAAGCTGTTGTAACCATTTAAGCAAGGTGTGGTCAGTAACCACAGTGAAATGGGTGCCATACAAATAATGGCAGAACTGCTTGACTGCACGCAACATAGCAAGGAACTCTTTCTCTGTGAAACTGTAATTCTTCTCATGCTTGTTCAGGACACAAGAATTATAAGCTACAGGGTGATACAAACCCTCATCATCTAGTTGAGCCAAGATGGCTCCAATAGCCAGGTCACTAGCATCAGTGTAAAGGATAAATTCCTTATTTTAGTCAGGATACACTAGGATAATAGTCTCTTTGAGTTTTTGTTTAAGGGTCTCAAAGGCTTGTTGATGACTAGCAGTCCATTCAAAAGGAATATTATGTAACATTTGGACCAAAGGTTTGCTATTATCAGAAAAGTCAGGAATGAACAGTCTGTAGTAATTTATCATGTTCATAAACTTTGTACTTCTTGCAGGTTAGTGGGTGGAAGCATTTTGTCAATGGCCTCAACTTTCTTGTTCATTGAGCAAATCTTTTTTTGGGTTACCTTGTGGCCCAAGAATTCAAGGAGTTCCTTGAATAAAGCACACTTAGACGGTTTCAGTTTAGGGCCAGCCTCTCAAAGCTTTATGAATACTTCTTTGAGATAAGCCAGGTAATCTACAAAGATAGCACTAGAGACTGTTATATCATCTAGGTATACTAAGACACCTGAAAGCTTCAAGTCATAGATAGTGGAGTCCATGGCTTGTTAGAATATAGCTAGGGATCAAAGAGTCCCTGCAGCATATAGCTAGGCTCAAACAGTCCTTCACAAGTGATGGGCGCGTCCTTCTGTCTATCCTTGAGAGAGAGATCAACTTACAAGTACTATATGCTAGATCCATAGCAGAGAAAAACTTGGAGCCTCCAAGACAACAGAGAGCATTATCAATACGTGGCAGGGGAAGGAATCCTTTTTGGTTAAGGAGTTCAATTGGCAATAGTCCATCACAATACAATAACCTCCATCCTTCTTCTTCAAGATATGCAAGGGGGAGGCCCAAGGACTTTAGGAAGGAGCCAGTAGCCCAATGTCTAATAGTTGTTTGAGCTCTTTAGACACCTGAGTGTCCTCTTCTTGACTGCAGCAATAAGGTTTAGCTTAAAAGGGAGTATTGCCACCAGTAACAATCTGGTTAATAACGCCTTTGACAAGAACATAATCAGTGCTATCTTTACCAAAGATATCTGAAAACTTATAGTAAATTGAGCACCTCAAACTGTTGCACTGGAGATAGTTGCAGGAAATCCTGCACAATGAACAAGTATAAGACTTTGGGCTTGTCTTCAGGTAAGATAAAGTCCTGGAACTTACCAAAAGAGTGTAGCAATAGGACATCAGGAGCATTCAACAATTTGCCATAGCCAACAACCTGCCCTCTAGACACATGTATGGGGACAGCAGTTAAGTTAGCAACCAGCAATTCAAAAGGGTCTTTATGAGAGACATACAAGATTCCAAGTCAGAGGTAGGGTTTGTTGCGTCCTAGCAAGGGAGGAGAGTATAACTCTAGGAAAGTACACTCAGGTAACTCATATGATATTTGGGAGTATAGGATAGCTTGAGATCCAGGGGAAATGGTTACAACAGAGATGGCCAAGAGAGAAATCCCTTCAGATGAAGGGCAAGCCATAGGAGGACACTTCATGTTGGGCAAATGGATACAGTATTTTAGGGTGAAAACACTAGCAGGGTATTATAAGGCATACATATTGAGGCATTTTTCTGGGGACTTTAACAGGCTCTTTGAAAATCAGAGGGACTTTGTACCCTACAATAGAGAGGTAGTCATTATCAAGTTGATTATCATATTGTATTCCTTAAGGAATTAAGTACCAACTAGGAGGTTGTAACTCTCATTCTCCAAGACAACAACAGGCGCAGCTAAAAGTAGCTTGCCAAACCACATGAGAAGAGCAGAATAAGCCCATATAGTAAAATTCATGGATAGTTCAGCTTTACCATACAACTGGTTATAGTTAAGGTTGGGGGCAAGTTTGAGCTTCTTGAAAAGCTTTGAGGAGACAGAATTAACAGGAGATCCAGTGCTTAAAACCGCCTTAATTTTAACCTTTTTGATGGACATTTCCACACAAGTGGTTGTACAACCAAAGGGTGGAAGGACAGCCAGGATGTTCTAGGCTTCTGCTAACTCTTTGTCTCATTTTTCAATAATGCATCTCAATCCTTGAAATTTCTTATAGACAGCCTGGAGAGGAAGCAAACCTAAAACATTCAAATACAGCATCAGCAACCTTACCAGATTATTCAGAAACTCAAACACAGAAGACCTCTTAGCTTGGGTGAGGTATGGACAAGAGACAACCTCTTTGGCTTCAGACAAAGGCTTGGCTTTTGTTATAGTTTTCCCAGAACATAACTTATAAGGGACCACAATAGTTTTGGGGATGGCAAGAACTGAATACTCATAGGCGTCAGGATTATCAAATCTGAATCATCCATGTTAGAGTTATCAGAGATGTTGTGGAACAGCAGCACAATGGGAGAAGCCTCAGTATCATCAGGATCAGAGTCAGCTACAGAGGAGGGAATCAAAGGAGACTGGGAAGAATTTTCAGCTGATAGTGTCTCTGCCTCTAGGCTGACTGTTTTTTCCTGCCTGCTCCTTGGGATCAGCTTCTTCAACCCAAGGATTGGTGCAGACGCAAGAATGATGTCACATTATTGAATGGATCAGCCAAAACATAGTCTGTTTATGTAAAGGACAAAGGAACAATTTCCTGATTGCCCACTTTTTTTGTTGTGTTTGCTATTTTATGCCTGTAAACTATTTAATTGCGCCTAAAAAGCGCTATTTGAATTAAGGGTTTATTGCTCATAGAGCTCAGTCTTTACTTTTACAGCTAATAATAGAATTGAAGCATTTAAGAGCCTTTTTCCTCCAGTTGGCAAGGCGCGTGAAACTGGTTGTTTTCTTGCCCAGGCACTTTCCAATGCCATTTTTCCACTGCTTCCATATGACAAGTCCTTCTTTTGGTGTCTCTTTTCTTTGTCAATAATTCCTCTGCCCCCACTATATAACCTTCTAACATATAAAAAACCAGTTTTGTCTTATTATCTTCTTATATCTTTCTGTCCTTACTCAGGCTATCACTATAACACAACAGGTATAGTATTAAGATAAAGAAGTAGTAGACTAACTATTTGTAGAATTTAGCACCCAGGCTAAACATTTTACAATAAGTGGTGACCTTTCTGGTCACAGTTATGGAAACCTTGGCATCTAGAAGGATTTTGTGAGTTCATTGTGAGAATTCAAGGGCCACAAGAAGACAAACCAGAATTAGAGGCAGCACAATTTTCCTGCACAACCACTCCAGAATGGGCAAGGTGTATATCCTGCAACATTGTTTTTATGCTCTTCCTAGAGGAAAACATGGTCTTATGAGCCTTAAAGTGGAGACACAGAAGCTGATTAACCTTGAGGGCTTGAGCGCAAGTCATGTAAGCTTTGTGCGCTGTCAATTGTCTGCTTGTTATCAGTTACTTCTCTTTCATTCAGGATCTATCTGCAAATTCAGCTAAAGTCTTCTTAGGTCTGAAAGCAGTATGCATTAAGACGTCTTTCTTCACTTCTAAACTAAGGTTACCACCAAATTTTTCAATTATAAGCTGCTTCATTTCTTCCCAAGTCTCAATGGTGGGCAACTTAGGTACTACTACCTCCTGACAGGTCAGGTGCAGGTAGTTTAGAATGTGTTTCTTATTAACCTCATCAGAGGCTCTCCTCACAGCAGTTTTGTGGGTAGTTAGGAAAGCTGCAATGGTAGAATTTTTGGGGTTAAAGACTTGCTTAAAGGTAGGTTTGGAGTGTGCTTTGGGAGTTGGACCAATATTTTTTCCTTTGAGTACATTTATGCGCGGGGAGAATTCTGCTTCAGAATCAGAGGAGGGCTGCCTGGCCCAATGCTGACAAACACTCTATTCAAGAGTAGTCAAGGTCTCATCAGTGCAGGCACCCATATTATTAGCTAAGGTGGTCTGTTGCTTAGTAAAGTCTAGGAGTTGGCCCTGAGTTGTTACTACTGTGGAAAGCTCAGTCAGTCAGGAGGAAAGGAAAGTACCCACTGAGAGGCAAGGGGCAAACCTGTCATTCACTGGATCAATTAGTTCACTTATTTCTTGCATGTCTTTGTCAAGTTTGGAGTGGTCTTTTTTCAAGTGGGCCACCTCAATGGCTAGAGCAATCAACTCTCTAGAACAGTAGAAATTGGTAGCTCCTAGCCAGCCAGGGAAGAAGCCATCTTCATCTTTAACCCCAGTTAGACTAGCAGAAGTTGCCTTAATTTTGGGTAAGACAACAACCTTGTGCTGTAGCTCAGCAACTTGAGTTAAAAGCAAGTACTTGGGGATCTGGCTGAAGTGCTTTGGCAGGGCACCTTGACTGCAGGTGGATGCTCACAGCTATTGAATGGCATCTCATAGCCTCTTTTCTCTATCCAAAAAATTGTCAAATGGGGTCAAGGCAGAACCTCTGGCTTGGGCGTAGACAATTAATTCACTTGAGTCTGAAGCTTGGTAACAGCAGCAGCAGTGGTAACTATTTCTTAATCAAATTCTTCACCAAGCTTGCAAAGACCTCTATCAGTAAGGTCTGCTACTTTCTGTAGTTGATCAAAGTAGTAAGCACTGAACATATTGAGCTGCTGTAAAAGTTGTTCAAAGTTGGTGAGATAGGCGTTCAGGGTGGAATCTACTTGGGTTTTCCAGGGCTGTTCTAACTGGTGAAACCCATGTAGACGCTCCCTGACGTATTTGGGGATGGACTGGCCATTTTCTTGGTGGAATTAACCAAGCAGGTTTGGGAAGTGATAGGGTTGCTCTGATTGTCTGAAATCAAGGAAAACAGGGAGTGGATTCACTGTTGATAAGCAGCAAAGTAATCCCAGTGATGAGTGACAGCTGCTTGTAAAGCCAAAATCTCTTGAACGTGAAGCCCTAACACCATTTGATGGTGGGCTAAGGCAGGTTGTACAAAGGATGATAATAGGTGCTCAGCGGGGCCAGCTGCTGAGAGGAGATGGTGTGGAAATTGTGAAGCCACAATCAATTCATAGTATTCTGCTTGACTGAACTATAATTGGAGGCAAGGTATGGCTTCTTCACAGGCTATCCCAAGGGCTACTGCCATGACTTGTTCTAAGTCAGGAGTACCCAAAGGGTAGGCCACTAGGCAGGTACCATTCCTGAGGTTCAGCACAGTAGGAAAAATAGGTGAGTCTGCAATGTTTTTCTTGATAGGAGGACTGGTGATTTAAGGTGAAGCTGGCTCTTGTATAGGAGGAGGCAAAGGTCCTGAAAACGTGGTTGCAAAGGGGGTAACCAAGGGGCTTTCAGCCCCTGTAGTGAGCACCATTTTTGTCATGTTCTGAGGTGCAGCACAGATACACAACAGGGAATCCTAACCTTAGAATTAGATTTGTACTAAGTCTTGGTTAGAATGGCAGGGAAGGCTATGCAATTATCTTGCAACTTTGATTGAATAATATCTACTAGACGTGGCTAGAGAGGTGCCAAAGTACTGTGAGACACAAAGATAAAAATTTGAATAGAACTTAATTTTTATTAGTGAATAATAAATGTATTATATAGTGGTTGACAATACCAAAAAATACTACCAGGAAAGTAGGATCACTTGCCACAAGCATTAGTTGGGCAAGTGAGTTGCAAGGAATCTGGAAACCAAACAATAAAATTTCCTAATTTGGAGACAGACTTGTTTCAAAGGGTAAAAGCAAAAGCAAGAGGTTTGTCCTCAAATAACCCATTTAAGGCAAAATTGAAACATGGTGAATGGCAGAATTCACAACACCAATCAAGTCCAACCTGCCCCTCTTAAACTTGTAGGGGCCCAATTCTGTGATACACACAGGGACAGTGCCATGTGATAGCTTGTCCATCTCAACAGGGTAGATTTATAAGCCACCACACTTTCTTCTGCGAGTGATAGCAGAGGTGTCCCAGTCAATGTAGGGGTGGCTGGGGTGTAGCCAGCTCAAACCTGAAATAACATTGTGGCTGAGCCCACCCATGATGGGTCCAGAGCTCCTGGCTGGGATTTTTCTCATCCTTACCAAGAAGGGTACTGTCCCATGAACAATAGCTGCTCCCAGGGAGCCTGCTACATCAGCCGGTTTAAATCCACTCTGCACATGCGCCAACTGCTGGGATGGGTGAATCCTTGATTGACCAGGGTGTGGCCAGCCCAGTGCCTTCCAGGAGCTTGTTGGTATATCCACAGAAGTGAACGGGATAAGCCAAGCAAGCAATTCCATGCACAGCTAGCTTGGAGGACTGGGTCATTGCTGTGTACCCAAAAACGTCCAGGACTTCAACAGTGCACACTTTTTAATCCCAGGGGTTTATGGGGAGGAGAGATTAGGAGCATATACCAAACAAGTCCATAGCCTCAAATTTCAACAACCCCCAGACCTTTTCTGACCCCTCAATATGTGCCAAATGTAGCTCCCCTCACCAGGGCGCTTCATGCCGCTACCCTGCTAGCAGGGCTGGAAGGCAACTGCCAGAATTAACACATTCTGCAAGTCAACTTATTATATGTTGACAATCAGAATTAAAAATACTTTAATTTCAACAGCATTGAAAAGTCAGAATTAAGTTTTAACTCATGCAGACTACTAAATGTCAACACTTTTTTAATAAGCAGAAACCTGTTTCCTGAACATTTTACTTAATAAAAATTAAGCTTCAAGATACTTTTTAGGGTAATGTGACAACATAAATTTAAAAAAGACCATAAAAAATTATATATGACAATTAAAAAATTCATAAAAATATACTTCAAAAATAATTCACTATGAAAATAGCTATCTTTACCATAATAAATTTTTCCCGCTTATAAAAACAAAAAAATCCAATACACAGAAATATACTACATAAAATTTCACGTATTATAGGAAAATATAATAATCAAAAACAGTAATTTAAAGTTTTTTATTTTGAAAACTACAAAAAACATATAATTTACTAGTAAAATACCAATATAGGCCATGTAATACAGTCTAAAGCATCAAAATATCAATAGAAAATCAATGATTTTATAAAAACAGTATCATAAATTATTAATGAGTTATTTAAAATAACTATTTATTTGAAAATATTATACTGAACATATAAGAACTATATAAAAAATTAGGCAATACTCAATAAATTTAATTAAAAGCCAGACTGTGATCACCTGGTTGCCATTAAGAACTGTGGCAATCTTCTTGATGTATTCCCCAATCTCTGAAAGCTTATATTTGGCCTTGACAACGTCCTTAATCTTCTCTTGATATTGTTTCTCTTTGGTGGCTCTCTTCTTCTTGGATGGGCAGTTCCCAATATCTCTGATGGATGAAGCAGTCTTCCCCTGTTGGACTTTGAGGTGCTTGTAGAAGATGTTGTATCTGGGCTTGATTCCAAAGGAGGACTTGATATGCTTATGCCAGCCCTCCAAAGATGAAGTAGTTTTCATCTCATCCTTAAGAACTGCCTGATAGCAGTTCCGGCTGGCTTTGGCTCTGGGCTTGCTCTGGCGCTTAGTGACCTTACGTCCAATCCACTGCAGTTTGTAATATTGAATTAAAGGGTAGAAGGCATCCTCATTTTTCTTGGCATATGGATCCTGGCATAGGAGGTCAAAGGCTTGTCCAGTATGCTCTGGCTTTACAAAGGCTAGTGCTACAAACTACTGAATTAAGAACTTGCACTTTCCTGATGTATCTAGACGGTGGAGCTTGCTGAGCTCAGGTAGACCCTTTAGTTGCCTGTTGACAGCCTGTCAATAATGGAAAAAACACCCCTGGACCTCTCCATTGAAGGTGTTTACAAAAGCGTTATACTGGGCAGTTTCATAGTCCATGATTATAGTTGAGGGACAAAGTGCTTTATCATGAGCTTCTTGTTCTGCAGCAAGGGTGGCTTCATCCTTTTCATCATCATTATTCTTATTATCTCTAGTTTTATGGCTAGGGGGACTCTTTTTATTACTGGGTAGGGCTTTGATGCCCTCCTGAAGAATTTTAAAGGCCTTTGTGTAGATCTCTTCTGCTGCCCCAGGAAACAGAAAGTAGGCAAATGGGAGCACCTTGTCTTCAATAAGGGAATGTACAACCCATAGTTGGTAAAAAAAGGCAGGGGCATACTTCAAAGGTACTGTCACATAACCAGGTCTCTGAATCTCTTAACTGCTCCAAGTTCTGTTGTGTAGCATAGCATATAATTATTGCCTCTGCTGTAGGCCCATCATCATGTAAAAAGAATACTGCATCACCATTGAACATCTTTAACTTTTCTGTCAATACTAACTCTCCTTGGACCATGGCAGATTTCTTATGGGGGAATAGATCACGGTGTTTGTCACATATTTACTTCACTAACTGGTTGCAGTCAGGGATGAGCTTCAGGTTCTCATTACTTAGGTGTGTGGTGGCCTTAACTGCCAGATCAGAAGCCTTGACGTCTTTGGAGACTGGGACCATTTGGTAGAGGTACCACTTTAGAAGCTTTTCAATAAGATTGATTGGAGCATTGCATGTGTGCTCTCCTTTTTCACTAGTGATTTTATCCCATCCTTCTGTGTTGATCCTGGCAGCGCAGCTTCTATCTTCACACACATAATGCTTGCTTCTTCCTGCTCCCTTTTGATTGTTGCAATTAAAAACATAGCCATCACAGACTAAACTTGCACCTCCTTTGACAGACATTAGAAGGGAAAACCCAAGGAAACTTCTTTGGGAGCTTAAACTCTCCTTTGGTGTTACATATATTTTGAACCTTTAGTGGATCCCATGGGCTAATTGGTGTTTGATGATATTCAGACAGGTAATCATTAGGATCTTCTTTATTGATACTTGATGAGGAGGATGGAGGTGCAGATTTGTTGGGCAGTGGTGGGGAATTATCTGGAGTTGGATTCTTGTGCTTCTTGGACTGGGATGAGCTTGATTCCTTGGGTCTTGATTCCTTTGAGCTTGATTCATCTTGGCTTGACTGGGGTTCTGGACTCTTGGGTATCTTCTTTCTTTCTTGCTTGTTTAGTGGAACCACATCTCCTTCTGATTGGTACCAGCTTGGAGAAGAGGAGGGGTCAAGGGAGGGCTCTTTGCTTTCAGGGTCTGGGGTCTTCTCCTTTGTCTTCTGTTTCTTTGAGGGCTCTTTGGCTGGTTTTTTGTTGTGGTAGGGACTTTGGGCCTTTCCAGAGGCTTTGGGCACTTTCTTGGTTGACTTGGGGTTATTTTGTGGCTTCCTGGAAGATTTGTCCTACAATAATTAGAATAGAGTTCATAAAGTAAGAATAATCATGTGAAACATGAATAAAATTAAATAATAATCACTTTTTTATTTTTTATTTTTTAATTAAATGGTTTATAGAAGTATGAAAAGTAATTTTAGAGCTAGTTTATTAGTAAAAAATAGGGAAGAAAATCATGTTTAAATAAAAAGTTGACATTCTGGTAATCACAATAGTCAAAAATATTTAATTTAGTTTGTCAGCATAAAAAACGCTTTAATTTTGACTGTCAACATACTGACAGTCAGCATTAAACTAGAAAAACCCTATGTAAATCACTTATAAAGCTTACTTAATATTTTTGGAGTTGGTTTTTAAGGCCAAAATTGATTATTTTAAATTTAAAAAATTTATAGATTTGCATATGTAACTTATTAAAACTAAATAATAGAGACTGTAGAACAAAGTCTAAAGTACAGCCCTGGGTACTTTAGCTTGAATTATCATACCATTGTATCTGTGCTTTTTGTTAAGTGGCAGTGTTTTTGTAAATCCACTGCCACCTTTGGCCTTGGATCAAACCGTTTTTCCCCGCCACACCAAAAAAGGCCCAAAAATAACAGTCAAGCCACTTAATTCTCTAGGAGATTAGCTCATATTGTTGATGAGAGATTTGTTCTGGCCTACCCTGCAGACCCCCATCTCTGGTTGTTCCGGCCTGGGAAGAAACACTGATTTATTTGGACTGTTTGTTGTCATGGTGTTGCCCACTTTTGAAAACCATCAGATCCAACCAATCAAGTGGCGCCACATCAACGCTCAAAACTCCAAGTGAATCCCAAATGCTTGGGACTCCCCCTTAGCCAATTAGATGGGACCGCGGAAATTAAGGTGAAACTTTCCAGTCCCCTGGCCCTGGCCAGCAAAATTTCTCCACCAGCCAATTATATTCAAGTCATTAGGTCACATGGTCCAACTTCCCTGCAACACACTCCTTTTAACACTGCAAGGGGATCTTCAGTCCCCTGCTTGTCTATTCTCTACTCACATTAAAGTTTTATACTTGGTTGCATCAATTTTATTGTTAACTTTGGAATACTGACTCTTGTTAGAGTTCTTTTCAATTTTAAAAGGTGTTAGTGATTTCTTTTTTATCCCTTACCTTTGGCCGGTCTTCTTCAAACCCGGCTTTCCTTTCAAAACTGTTAAGGAGATTGTCAGTGTATATCTTTAGTTTAAAGAGTTCTTTCTCTTGAAACTTCTATTCAAAATTAAATTTTAAGTCAATTATTAGTATAATTAACTACTCTTACTTGAATTTCTTCTTGTTTTTGCTAGAGTTTGATCCCTCTCTGGTCCCAGGCCCTGTTAAAGCCATTTGAGGCCACCCCCAAGGCTGCTGGTTTACTTTTCAAAACTTAAAATTTTACTGGCTTGTAGCTCCTCTGGTTTAAGAATTTACTATTGCAATTAAGATAAAAATCACCACCATCATAACCTGAATTTTCTGGTGATCATTTATATGATACTCCCTGCTCTTAAATTTGTGGTTTTTTCCCTGGCCTGTTTGTGTTACTTCTATGATCCACTTCCCCAGCTCTGTGGTCTTGCATTACCTCCTCAGTCTGCTTGATGAGCAACAACCCCTACAGCCTATTGCAGTTGCCTAGCAGTCTTCTCTTTTCTGGAGAGGCTGTGGTTAAGAGTCTCAACTGTGACAACTTGGAGCTGAACTTGCAGGACTCCACCTTGTTCATCCCACTTGCTGAGGAGATATCTGCGGTGTTGCCCTCCCCCTGAAGGACAAGGTCTACGTGCCCCTACAGAAAGTTGAGGTTAAAGCCCATTCCCTTCTTGTGCTCCATGGTTGCTTACTGGGCTTGCGTTAATGGCACTAAATGCCTATTCCCTCACCTGTCCCTGGTGTCCTCTCTGTGGTCCCCCCTTTGAGAGGCTGTCCCAGTTCTCCACTGGACGGCATCCTGGTGGTTTGTTTTACTGGGATGGGAGCCAAACTTAGTTAGTTTAGTCTCCCTCTCTTACAGTTTTACTAATAAACCAGGGAAGATGTTGACATTCAGGCAGTCAGCGTTCTTTTATAGTACCTCTCCTATTCAATCTTGCTTAAATTATGTCACTTTGTTTGCTTAGCCAAACCTCTTTGTTGCAATTTAGGTGACAGGTTGATTTGACACAAATTTGACATTATAAATACATGTATAATTTCTAGTTTTGTCATATACGGTTTGGCTTAAGTGGACTTCCAGAAATAAGCTATAGTTTATCCCAGGAGTTTAAAATAGCAGTAAATATCTAAATAATACAAAGAACACTATGAAAGTTGGCATATGTCTTTGTTCAATGCTTATCTTAATATATATTTAATAAAAACAATGGTATGAAAATATATAAAGCAGTTAGTTTTAGAATGTTGTGTATTTTATTAAGAAATTTATTGGTTCTTATTTGGGGTCAACATCCAGATATTACTTACTGTAGCCAACCTTAATGTAAAAGTACAAAGAAACTTACATTTCATAGTAAATTATAATGGTTTTTTGGCTTAAAAATAAGCCTTTGTTTAAATGGTGTAGACATTATGCCTGTTCCTTTTTAATTTTACAATTCTGACTTAATAATTCACTATGAAGAATTAGCGTAGTTTTGGAAATGCTCAATTCCGGCAGATAAATACTAAATTAATGTTGACTTACTGAATGTCGACAATTTTTCAACATTCAGTAAGTTAACTTATGGAATGAGTTAATTCTGGCAGTTGCCAGCTGGCAGCATCCTGATTGGCTACAGGTGTTTTCAGGCCCAGGACAAGATTGTGAAGGAACATCTTTAACCCCTCAGAACCCTATCCTAGCCCGGTTTTTTGCTGCCATAATGGCCTTGTAACAGTTTTTGGTGGGGGTTCATTGCCCCATGGTCACCTATTTACAGATATGGCTTTACCTGATTGACAATGAGAGTGAGGGGTGTTGCATTTCTGTCAGTGATAGCTTCTGGGGCAGCAAAAAGGTATTCAGGAGCGCCCACCAATAGTTTGGTTGTCAGTGTGGGTGTTCCCATAACAATGGGCAAGAAATTTTTGCTTCAGCGGGGCTTGGCAGTGCCTCTGTCTGTTGTCCAGATGACTTCAAGCTCTTGGATGACCCAGTGGATAACCTTGGGGCAGGAGGCCCAGTGAGGCGCCCTGCCGGGGTGGCAACCCACATGGATCCAGGTACTTGGCAAATACAGAGGCAGGCTCTGTGGAGTGTAGCCAACTTACTATCCTAGCACCTTTCACCCCCTGTAAAGGGTTCCAGCTGTAGGCCCAGCATGTGTTGTGACAGGTCAGACTGGGGCGGAGGGGTAAAGATGTTAGCTGCCCTGTTAGGGTTGGTAAGTATGGGCTTGTCTTGGTAAACAACTTAACCTCCTGGGATTTCCCATCAGGGATGTGGAGGAAGGTCTCTTGGTGAGGTGTAGCCATATGGCCAGAACTTTGTCCTTTGTTAAGGAAATTTTCTTAAAGCTAGATTGTTAATTGAACCTGCCACTGCTATTACTGTGGCAACTGAATTGATTGTAGTTCAGTATTGAGATAGGAGAAGGCAAAATTCCAAGGGAAAAGACAAAGAATAGGAACAATATTGCTGGGAATTTTGACCAAGCAATGATGCCAATTATGACAGAGCTCACAGATTAGGGTTGCTGCAACCAAACCCATAAATTAGTAGTATAAAATGCAATGATGCTAATTATGACAGAGCTTGCAGATATGAATTGCAGCTACCAAATAACATAAATTGGCAGTATAAATCATATGCATATTGGATCAGCAGTAGCCTGCTGACCTGGACCTTAAATTAGCCAATGATAAGCACTGCCGCAGCATTTAAGTGATACATGATTCACCGCTGCGCCACCTTAAAAATACACAAGCGCTGCCTGGCAACTAGGTTAGGCGCCAAAGCGCCAAACTACTTTTACATCAAGCACCAACTGAAATTTATTGCAAGTGCTGTGGCACCGCCTGGCAAATATTGCAGGCACCACTTTACTTTTACATCAAGCGCTGAGGCGCTAGGTTTGATTCCCCATTATCTCCAATTCCCATATTTATCATATTAATAAGTACTATGCCTGAAGTATGCAAGAGAAGTAGGAAGTGATCCTGAAATAACTAAATTATTCCATGCCAGCAAGAATCACCTGTGCTGGATGAAGATATTCTATTGGTTGACGTGCAATAAGCGCCAAACCTAGATTAATAATTACCCAAATTAGGGGTGTGTTAGAATATCCTAGAAGACATTGCTAGCAGCCCAGGGGTTAACCTTTGCAGAAGGTATAAGAAGAAGGAATCACTCACAATAAAAATAGGCTTTGATCTTGACTTATCTTTAACATATATATTTAATCTGGTTGACCTTATCCTAATCCTTAAGTGCTTCTGAGCGATCAGAAGCTATTGACAGACAATAATCATGGTTCCATTCAATCCTGGCTCTTCTGATACAATACTACTCATATCCTCACATATGACCATATTCAAGCAAATGTCCTGTGCCCTATAATCTCAAATACTTGTGGCTCTGTAATGCAAAAAGCGCAACAAATATATAACTTTATTTGGGAGATAGCAGTTAATATACCAGAAAGGGAAGCCACCAATCCACCCGGGGGTGGTACTGTGGCGGGATCCAGGTATGGGGTGAGGGGCAAATATCTAATTGTGGGGTTGATGCTTGGAATTGGTTACACACCTAATTAGGAGCTATTGGCTATATTTCAACATTGATGGTGGAATGCCCAACATTGTCAATTATGTCATGGGCGCCTGTGTGAGCACCCCTGGCATATTGTAAGATACATTGGTGGGCGGGGAGTCAATCTCGGTCGCACAGGATCAAGCTCAATAGTTTGGCTTTAAAGACAAAAAGCATTGTTTGATAAACTTGTCCTTCTCGATCTCCCTTTATAGGCTGATATGCTGTAGCTAGGGGCGCATGAGGGAAAGGCATCCTTATCTGGTAAGTCGACGCAAGTATTTGCGGGTGGCTTGGGAAATTTATCATCGAACGAATAGCTGACATGATTGCAAACTTTATTTATAATTTTATTTAGACGGTATTCTATCTAGCAGACCCTTACTACAACACCTGATGGAAAGAGTATGATGTATGGTACAGTATAGACTTTAGGTATAGGATCGGGGGCAAGCATTAAAGCCACCGCTGTTGAAAATGTACGGGCTGGCCTTGAATAAACTTGAGTTTTAAGCAAATCAACTCACGGTGCAGCATATCCAGAAGGAGGAACTAAAGGACTAAATCTATCAAGGAGGTGGAAAACTCCCTTTGATTGGAGATGGTCCCTCAACCTGGATAAAGTGAAGCTTTGATTTACGATGAAGGGGCATGGGATTGTTCAGCAAATCAATCAACGTCACGCTGTAAAAACCAAGGCCTAGATAAGTACAGAAAGTCAAAGTTAGGTATGTTAGCTTTTTGGGCCTCTGTAAGGTCAGAGTCTACCGAAATAAATGTGTTATGGTAGCCACCCCAGAACAACTTGAGTAGTATGGTACAATAGTTTTCATACATATCTCCTTTGACTTAGGAGAAACCTAGTTCTATAGGCAGACATATTGGATTAGGAATAACCTGCTTCGGTATATTACTATCAGATGTATTTTTAAAGTTTTATTTTTTAAGTACTTGCAAGGGATCTGATTCTACGCTGTGAAAATATATCTTCTTCATTTTTCCTTAGTACTGCTGCTTAAAAAAGATATTTCAATTGGTTTGAAGCAGTCAGGATTCGGATCGCTAAAAGTCAACGGCATTGCTGGCCAACCAAGCATGGGTGTGATGATTCAAGTTGGAAAGGTTTGTATGATTGCGGTATAGATTGCTGCGAGGGGGAGTTAAAGATGCCCGGATTGAAAATTGCTGGGATGGGGAAGCGTTGGCAAGGATGTGATTCAGGGAGAGCCTTGATTCCTATTGCAGCGCTTCAGAAGGTTGTTTGGTTTAGAGTTTATTGAGAACCTTAAGCGGAGTAGAAGTGAATGAGGCTATTCGAATGTGGTGCTAGAGCTTGGTAGCGCATAGGAGATTTGTCGAGGCGTAGGTTGGAATTAAACGATAGAGAAGGTTGATTGGTTATCAGAGGGACGGCTTTGGTTTAAGATTTATTAAGGCGGTTGTTTCTCGGGAGCCCTGGTTGAGCGGAACGTTTGATTGGTCAGGGATAGCAAGTGAGTAAATTATTAGTGCTGGGACAGGGGAAATGTCGACATGTCTTTGGTATTTGAGGTTTTATAGTGGAAGTAGGAGTCTCGCTGTTATGGATGACATGTGGTAGCAGTTAGGGTTAGGGTAGGGTTTTGTGATTCCTAGATGTTTGGCTAGACATGGAAAGGATTGTCCAGCGAGACGTGAGTGAATAGAGTGGAGTTATTTGGGACAGGGGTAGCTCCTGTAGATAGAGAGTTATTATTAACTTTGTTTTGCATGGAGTGATGTTATGAGAATGGAGTTGGGGGCGTGAGGATAAATTGAGGTTCAACATGAATTCATAGGTTTCCGTGTATAAAACAAATGCTGGGGCTGCTGGGAAGGTATGAAGAGTTTTTCCTTGTTGTTCTGGGCCTCGACGGCCACTGCTCACAGCTGGTTGGATTGCATTGGGCTAGACATTCCCTTTAAAGGCCCACAGCAGTACTATTCCGAGCACTTCTACAATGACTACTGCATTGGTTACCCCCGTGGCTATCCTGGAAGAAACAACCGCTACATCAATGACTTATTTACTGTTCTGATTGAGGGCCGCGGCCGCCAGAACCCCAACGCTACCGCCATCTGCGGGGCAACTGGTATCAAGGGATACACGAAGAAATTCCCCGTCACCAGAGTGGCTGCTGGTACTCGCTTGAAGCTGTGGTACGAGATGGACAACCACTTGAATCCCCAGACAAACTTCCACATCTTTGGCCACGGAAAGCCTGGCAAGAATATCGCCGTCTACAACGAGCAGAAGCCTGAAACAAAGCTGTTCACTCACCCCTTCGCCACCCCCGAAAACTGCATCGACGTGAAAATGCCCAATACCTGGTGCTGGGCATTCTGGACAGTCCCCTCCTCCTGGCAGGCTGGCACCTACTCCTTCGTCTGGAACTGGCCCTGGGACATGAACCCCATAGGCGAGGAATACAACACCTGCTTCGACATTCAAGTCACCACCAACTCCACAAAGCCCAAGTGTCGGCCAAGGAAATTCTAACCAATCCTGCATTTACTTATTAAAACTTGCCAGCCAATCAAACCTCATCTTACCAGATTACTAAACTGAAATATCTAAAGTTTATCGGGAGTAAAGGAAGAATTATATCACAAAGTATTTACATACCCAATCCAGTCAACATCTTTTTTGACTCATTTACCCAAAATAAAAACCAGTTTAAAGCGAACTCCCAACTTTGTAAACATTCCGACCGTTAGTTCTCTCTGTTCCAGCCGTCCGGGATAACTGTAAGGCGAATACGCAAATGATCCAAACCCATATTGATCAGCTTCTTTAGTAAACTATCTCCTCGTTTCAGTCCTCCACAGCATCATGCCTCGCTCAATAATTTAATAGCGAGTGTTGAAGTGCCAGACTTCAAACATCCTATATTCGACATAAACTTAGGAAAGGAAACC
Source organism: Entomophthora muscae (assembly GCA_014839935.2). Classification (NCBI taxonomy): domain Eukaryota; kingdom Fungi; phylum Entomophthoromycota; class Entomophthoromycetes; order Entomophthorales; family Entomophthoraceae; genus Entomophthora; species Entomophthora muscae. The sequence continues at coordinate 109,761 of QTSX02006557.1, read as the reverse complement.
ACGAATCGATGATACAGCATCACAAGTCTCTGTGGAAGCTCCCTGCCGCCGATCAGCTTCAAACAAAAGTGAAGAATTGGTAAGAAAGATCGTTTATCAAAATTGAGGGGACAAAAAATTTAAACCAAGCCATAAACCCTTCTCAAGCTTTTGGCAGATCCAAATATTCAAGCTTTAATCCAGATTCAATCTGGTACCACCCTATCCAGATCTAAAGCAAACTTGCCTCTACACCAGGGTTGGGACGATCACAGCGTCACAACCCCGTTTTCAAGCTAGTTTTAGAATAGGTCACAAAGCAATCTGGATGGATTTGCTTGCAACTTTTGAGCAGATCACAATCCGTGCCTCAATCCATTGCGCAGGGCAAAAACATAAAGTGAGGTCGGTTTCCAAGAATGAGACATACAATATTGTTTTGTGCAAGGCACAGGATACAAAGCCGGAGCAGTTTCAGCTGCTGGATTGATCTTTTAACTCCAGTTCATTACAGCTTTATCTGCCATCATCCTAAAATTATAGTCCTGATTGAACCACAGTTTGGTTTAGATGATCAATGGAAAATACTAATTAAATCAATTAATAAGCATCCATTTCAATCAAAAGGAATATCTTGCATACCCATGGTCGGACACATCACAGCTCCTGCCAATTCGTTTCGCGACTTCCGGAGCAGGGCACAGAACGTGGCAGCTGCAATTGTGACCGCTCCAAAAGCCAAAAAACAGATCAGCATGGGCTGTGCTGCGGCTTGAACGTCGCAGATGATTGGTGGCCAACAGCCAAAGCCGCAAACCAGATTGTGGTGGGCCAAGCTTGGTCACAGCACGGGCCGTGACAACTTTGGTGCCTGTCCCTACTCTACACCGATCCTTGATGAGAAGATGGTTAAAGGCTCCGCTCTAAAACCAGAACATCGTGATCAAGCTCATCAAATTGAAAGGCAGGCAGCAGCGTCTCAGATCTCCACCCTCAAAATACGTAGCAGTATAGTATCCCAAACTATGGTATCACATATAAAGAACAACCTCTCAGCAGGTGCTTTCTTAAATGCTCAAAGATATATAAACCATCGTAAACCAAGATATTCAACAGCCATGGGTACCCTAAAAAGGTTCGCTGGGATCCAAATCTGTAATAGGAATGGGGTCAATCAGGAGCACCAAGGTTGCCCAGAGCTCTAAAGCCAAGCCATTCAAAATAAGCCCTTTTCAGCTATACTAGGGGCAAAATATAATATACTCATATATCACTACATAGAGCTAAATACTAAAGGAAATATAATCCCTATTGAAAAATAAAACAGAGTCAAGGTAGAAGAATAACAGTTTATCAAAAATTTCTCAAACATCAGTGAAAAGAGCCACAGAGATAGCTTGCAAGCTCTCAAGCTTCCTATCCCTGGGGTAGTTGCCGAGAACTATCTCACATGTACCTTGATCCCCAATCATATCCTCTATCTTGTTGGGGATGGTGTACATGCTATTTATACCAGCTTTGAAAAGTCAGGCAGAGGTATACTACTGGTTTTTGATATGTATCATAATCTTATTGAACTTTGGCTCCTTTAACTAGACCCTTGCTGCAGGCTGGCTGTGCTGCCCTTCAAGAAGAGAACAGGCCTTGCTTGAAATGCTCTTCACCTTCTTGAAGAAGTTGCAGCTGATAGAGCCATAATATTTACTGGTCTGGTGGGCCTCTTGGAACACTCTAATGCCATGGATGGTTCCATCTTATCTGGAATCACCTGCCCTCAGAAATCCAAACATCAAACGGCCAAGACCAAGATGTGGCCTTGGAAAATTATAAGGGCATCCACCAAGTAATCAACCAGAAGTGAGTTGTGGCAAACATGAGATGCTTTGGCAAGAGTTGATCAAAGCTGTTTAAAGCCTTAACCCCTAGGGATCAGGCAATCTGGTGCCTCTTGACCCCAAAATGGAAGTATACCAGCATAAATCTTTTTCTTATGCAGATGGCTCAGTTCCAAACATCTTCCCTGAGGATGCAAGGGTTCTCTTTGTCAAGTATAATAAACAATATAAAGGGGAGATTTAAGAAGAGAATGATACTTTATTTGATATGAATATGGAGAATTATATAGTATCACGGGGAGCCATATACTGTCCCTATACATCATGATAGTCATGAGGCTTATCTGAGTAATGTTCTCTTTAAGTCACAGGGCTTGTCAAAGTGTTGTTCTAATTAGGACTTGAAAGGTTTGATCCCTGTAATAGATGGTCAAATGATAGTAGTGCCACTGGCTTATTGATTAGTCAGGGAATCATTTGAAAGGTTACTTGGGGGATTAGTTTCCCAAGAGGGAGTAATCAAAGATGCTGCAGCACCTTTCAAGCACCCATATGAGCTGAGTTGGAGCTCAGAACTACCCCAGTAGTCCAATGAAACCATAATCATTTGAAAGTCTCAGCTAATAGTTTTTGGCCAAAACCTTTCCACAGGAATAGGGATTTTTCACACCTACATGCCTGTACAGCTTCCTGTGGGCTGTGGTGTAAATTCTCCAGTGTCTGTGGTCTCTGCGCTGCTTGACACAGCCCCTGAGCCTGAAATTGAGGCAATAATTGAACCAATTTTCAGAACCGTTTAATTGCAAGATCTGGTGTCAAGGAGCTGGATGTACGGGTATTCTGGCCACCGCCAACACACTTAACATCCAGTCATTGCCTGGTTTGGTGCCAATCCAATATACTGCTCTACATACCAAGAAAGGCAACAAACCAGTATCACATGGCTAGTCCAAGTATCCAGCCACTTGAACCCATCCTGCACATGACCAACCCCTAGGTTTGATCCAACTAAACCCCTGCCACAGCAAAAGCTATAAGTCTAAAGTATTATCCAATAAAATATACTTCTCTTCTTCTTAATTCCATATTTGAAGCTTTCCCTAAAGTTGCTCCTTATCACTGGCATCACTTCCTCAAGCTTTTGCCTTCTTTATTTTTTTTTCCAAGCTCTTCTGGCTGATCTCTTCCCAATGCCTCTACTTGTAGTTTACTGTTTGTGAATTTTGTTGCTAAGGTTTTGTTGCTCAAATGTTTTCAGCATCTGGGTTTCCATCCCCCATTTTATCAGCGCTCTAGGATTTCAGCAAGGCTCCAATGTTACATACAGCCCATTGAGCTGAAAGTTACTTAACAAGCCAAGCAAAAGCTTCTTGGTTGGCAGTGATATTGATGGTGTATAATGGTATCTTAAACGGCATCAACCTCTTCTTTCTTATCAGAGCCAAAGCATTAACACAGTTAAAGGAATTCATATCCCCTTTATTCTCTTTCATGTTTACAAGCTCATTGAGTTCTTAGAACTTTTTTAGAGGGTAGCAGAGTGCTTGCTGAAAATAAAAATAGCCACCCTGGGGAGAGCTCTAGGGTACTTTGACAAGATTGTTGGTAGTAGCCTTCTTAAAGCTGACTGCAGTATTATGACATCTTTGATCACCCCCTCTATGAGACCTGTCTACCCTGGGAACAGCTCAACTATTGTGCAGAAGGCGGCCCAGAAATCCACATCCAGATAGTATACTGGGATTGACCCATCAGATTTGCAAGGGGATCCAAACAGCTTAAGTCACTTGAATTATATTGTAAAAAATCTTCCTGGGAATATCCCTGTCAACAATAATTTGGTGGCATCAATTTTAGAAGTTTATGTTAATCCTGGTCCCTCAGGAACTCCTTAAAAGATGAATTAGTGGGTTGTATTTAATCAATATTATCTATTAATCTTTATCCAGATGTTTTCAATCCAGAAATTAATTCTGGGACAGGAATCAAACCTGCTGCTTCCCAACACTTAGTTGTTCATCTAAATCATGATCTTAGTGATAAATTCAAGTCCAACCAATCATTACCTTTCAAGTTAGGTTCTGGCCAATCATTTGAAGACAAATATACTTCAAACTACTCTGAAAACTCTCTTGGTGACGTCCACAAAGTCTTGGGCTTTTGCTCTTCAATTTTGGGTCCATTGTTCTCTGTACATGATGTAGATCTTAACTCCTGGTCTCCATCTTCTGTGTGGAGCAAACATGAGGCTTTCTCAGCCTTGCCCTTCCAGTTAGGACAATTATCTTATGATATATGTGGTGAGGAACCCAATGATGTAGAAGCAATTTATTTTCTCCAGTGTTTAGCTCCTCACCCCCTAATTTCCCCAAAAATCTTCAAATTTCCTTAGTCCCTTTACCTGTTGATCCAAACTATTTTCTTGCTACCATGCTATATAAGGCTGGTAAGCAATATTTTATTATTTGTTCAATCAATAAATTCTTTCATTCACCCAAGTGAACTACCTTTTTTAACTTGACTTAAATCTCTTCATCCAAAACCATGAGACTACCCAAGACTTCCATTTGGAAGTCCCTTGGGTATAAATGGCTTTTTTGATAGTCTTGTTTCAGGCTCTTAAGGCCAGCATTTTGCTGGATACCTGAGCCAATTCTGGTACCTCTCCTGATCACCATTACCTAGATAAATCCTGGCGTCAAGTTATTCCAGGAGTCTGGTACACTGTGACCCAATTGTCACATAATTCACCCCAAAAGGAAGAGCCCCAAAGTTATCAGTCACCAAAGAAGTCCACTTATCCCCATGTCTTCTGTCTGCTGGCTTCTGCTTTCCTCCTTAGCTATTTGAGAGTGTACTTCTTCTTAGGTTGCTTCAACCCACTGTTGGGCGCTATTGTCTTCTTGGAAAGCTATTCTACCTTGGAATAGTTTCTCTGCCTGTGGGATCCCTATTGACTGGTCTAAATACCTCTGCCATCATTTACCACCTTGGAAGATTACTTCCAAGTGGGTGGGTTCCTGACATATATGATCTGAATTTGCGTGCTTGGCATACCAACAATCTAAATGGTACCCCTCTTATATTTCAATAAAGATATTTGATTTATTTTAACTTTTTTCTATATTTTGGATTTTAGGCCTTCTGGAAGTATGCAGTAGTTTTATAACCTGCTGAGATAAACCAAATCAACCCAGCCTGCAAACTGATCCAAAAATCAAGGAATTTACATTAGTTGCAATATATTTGGATCCACTTTGATTTTGTTTTTAGACTGAGATGGGTTTTTATACTGCAGAAGGCTATAAAAATTCTGTATAGCTGACAGCAGTAGGTACAAATTGCCCTCCTCACTTGAGAAAAGATTGCATCAAAGAAGAATAAACAATAAATGGCACTCACTACCAGCTGGAGAACCTATGAGAAAGAACAAATTGTCCTCACATGATATGCCATCTTCAATGATGTCTTGGTACCTATCAAAAATCTCTACTACTTTACTGCAAGTGTCATGAACAACATTTTATTACTTGTATTGAAAGCCTGGAAATCAAACCATAGGTCTCAGAAAAAGACTTATGTTGACCAGAGTAGACAGGAAACCGCCCAACTACCAGTTGGGACAAACCCTGTACCGCCAGAGATAGCTGACCCCAACCAAAAGGAACAGAAACCTGCCAACCTGACAAGTGTCAAGACTGGAGTATCAAAACCAACATTAGAGACCACAGAATCAAACCCTGACCCTCCAAAGACTACTTGAGTCACACAAAGTGGATGAAACCTGCCAACTTTTTAAGTTGCAGATCTGAGCTGTCAAGTTACTCCAAGACCCACCAGTCTCCCAAGGACAATTCCCTGAATGGTCACAAGATTGCTGCCAACCTTGTGCCACCAAAGACCCAGAACTATGCAGAGGTTTTAGCTTGTATAAAGGAGGTTAAAACAAAACCTACTGCTAAATCCTCCAATATCTACCAGCAGCTTCCAGTCTTCTGTCCAGAATGGGTAGTACAATTGATCTACTCAGGTGATGTGGTGAACAGTAGCAGCAGAATGAAGCATTGTCACTTCTGTTCACCAGAGCAGGCACAACCTGGATTTGTTGCCCTCAAAATTCTAAGCCAAGATCCATGCCCTGCCAGTGCCTCATCTGCAAACCTGAACCCTGCAAAAATCAAAGAAGCAAAACCCCATGGTATAAAAGCCCTGGCGGTATGGTGATGACCATATTATCATTTTTGATAATAAAGTTTTATGAAACTTGAGTTTGAACAAATCTTACCTTATCTAGTTTTAGTGATCTTCCATCTTAACTCTGTCCAAGTAGACCATCAGGCAACCACCCCCTCCAGAGACCAACCTGCTGATCCTCCTCAGGCACTATACTGTTCCCCTGGAGCCCCCTTTGGACCTGTGCATTTTACCAAATACCCACCCAACCCCACCTACTTGGAGTACAACTTGGAGACCATCCTCATTGCTGATCCCTTGCCAAGGACTACAGAAACCTGATACATAGGACACAAAAGAAAGTGGTACAATAGGCCACCAAGATTGTTCAAAGACAAGTACAATTATCTGCCTGCCTACTTCTTCCCCATGACTCCTCCCTTAATCCGCAACCCAACTGCCCTGTGGAACCTCCCACTGCTACCAAGACTACGTCCACCCAACTGTTTGGAGTACTCTATATTACTTTGCCGGGAATGGTAGGCACTATGGTGCCCAACTCAGGGCCCTGGTATTTGCTTGGGCAATCTGTATCATATATTATCAAGTTAGCACCCATCCTATGGTGGGCATTATCCACCGGCCCAGCTGTACTCCTTCCCAAGTCAACCAATGCCTCTACTTATGCCTGGCTTCCTGAAATTATGACAATCTTTTACAAACATGGTAACCTGGGCCCCAAGATGTTATTAACACTTGGGGAAAATTGTATGCTTTTTTGTGATAATCACTTATTACACCCATAAGGCAATTAACTCCCTGATACTCTCATGGATGAAGAACTGACCCACTAAAGAATTGAAAGACCCTGAACTTGGTGTAGAACCCAGAACCCAGCCACGTCACAAGTACAAAATGTGATAGTGAACCAGACCACAACCAAGGCAGACATGCCCCAGATAGGCAAACTCACCTTAGAAAAAGCTCAACAAGCCATGACAGTCCTCCATCTCCACTTCCAAGCCAACACCAATGCCTACCCCAGTGACACTGAGAAGGTCTTAGGAGTGGCTGCCATGCTGTCAGGAGATGCACTGGATTGGTTTGGAAAGGTCACCATTGTCATGTATGACATTTCTCCCAAAATAAGTGGGAAACTCCAACTAGGAGAATCAAACTCAGGGCCTGATTCTGAGGGTTGTGGGGATCCTGCGGGCCCTTGGGCTGCCTGCCTGGGGTTTTCATGGTTAGACAGTGAAAGAGCTGAAACAGGCATTGGTTCAAATCCAATTAATCAAGGAATTTTGCAGGCCTGCCTGGCCATAAATTTCAGGAACAAGCTGGATTTCTGGAAGCGCTAAATCAATATGGTGCCATTCCTGTCATAGTTGACAGCCTGTCCAAAAAGGGGTTTGCTGCTCAGCACAACATGCCAAAATCCAAAGGGAATCCAGATAATTGGTTAGGATCCAGGGCCGCCAGGCCATGTGATCCCCAGTCATGTAGTAAACCCAAAGTCATTCTTGAATATGTGCAGCTTACAGAGCAAAGGTTGTCCCGGCTTAAGGTTTCTGAAGGTCACTTAGTCCAGAATGACAGGACCACCAGTGGCAGTGATAAAGCCATGAAGACATTATCTTTGGACCGTCAGATGGAAGTCATTCCAGCAGAAGATATGACAGGCCAAAAGTATCAGGATGAGACAGGAGCCCTTGGCCCAGAGGAAACTGAGCAAACTCAGCTATCAGGTGATGGGCTAGGTTCCAAACTTAGCATTTTAAATGGTATTTAAACCCTGTAAAGTCTTGATAAAATGGTATTGCCATTCTGAAATAAGATTATGAGACCTTGGTTCTACCATTTTATTACCCTTTTTTAGTTGTTTTCCATTTTACCACTGTTACAACCAAAAATCTTGGGCAGGCAGCCTGCATTCCTGAGGAAGCCCTGAGATGATCCACATGTTTGGTGGTTTGCAGGTGGAGCTTATGTTGGCCAAGTGAAAGTTTAGTGACTGTTGTTGAAGAAAGCTGGCCAAAGGATCAGAAGTTGGTGCTGAAGAACTGAAGAGCTGAGAGGATGAACTAGCCAGACTAGATGAAAAGCCTGGAAGAGTTGATTTTAGTGGTTTTTGAGAGGAAAATAGATATAAAGAAGCAGTTAAATAATAATTGAATACTGCCTGATTATAATTAAAAAATAATTGAAAATCATATAATAGAAAAGATAGAGGAGGAAAAATAACATATGGTTTGTTAGAACTATAGGTTATCTTAAAAAGAAGGATTCAAAAGGAAATGAGCCAGAAAGAAGCTAGAAGAAGAACAGAGAAACTATGAAGGCAAAAGAGCAAATTTTGCCAAGAACAAACATCCAGCAGGTTCAAAGTTGCAAAACATTGAGAGAACCACAGAGAAACACAGAGAAACGTTGAAAAATCAAAGGGTCAAAATTCCCCTAAGTAAAACATATGTGGAAGTGCTCAAGATTTGCCGGGGAAACGTGACAGGAATTACGGCAAAACCGTTTGAAACGCGGAGCAGTTGTTTACCTGGAGCAAGACAGCCTCAGGTTTGAACCAGGGTCAAGGACAGGTCATCCAGGGAAACTTTTTTGGCAAAACTGTTGAATCAAGGCGTATTATTGGCTGCAAGCTGAAGTCTATTTGATCAGTGTTTTGAGAGTTTTAACTTAAGAGTTAAAGCCTAAAAAATGAGAAGCAGAAGCAGAAAATTCAGGGCTTTCATTGGCTAAAGTAAGTTTAAAGGTTTAATATATTATAGAAGAAGAAAAAAGGATAGTTTAAGCTTTGAAGAACCAGAGTTCTAAGAGAGGTTTTTGGTCTGAAACAAGGGGCTATAAAAGGGAGAGCTATCTGAGACTCTTCAGGGACTGGATGAAGTGGATTACAAAGGCCACAAAAGCTACAGAAGGAACCAAAGACCAAGGATAGGAAGCCAGAGCTGGATCAGACTACAGGAGACTAAGATGGGAACACAGGAGCCCATGACCAAGGTGCAGGAACACAAGACCAAAGTGCAGGAGCCCAAGACCAAGGTGCAGGAGCTGAAGACCAAGTACAAGGAGTCCAAGATATTGTTGAAGGACTCCAAGTATTGGCAAATCCATATTGTTTCCTTGACCCCCCAGGCCATATACCAGAAGGTTTCTAAGGGGATCTTCCTTCTGAGAGTGAATAAAAGCCCATTTTGACCCCTATACATATTTCTGATATACATTTCCCCTTACTAGAGAATGACAACCCCTTCCAGCCAGTCCCTGGCTACAATCCAGGACACACTTGGGGACTGGTGGACAGGAACCCCACAAGCTCCCAAAGCCCAGCCTGCATTTTATTGTCCTCCTGGAGCACCCTTTGGCCTGCTGCATTTCTCTGACTATCCCTTTAAGCCAGAGTATTGTGAGTTGACTGTGAAAGAACCCTCTGCCCAGATTACCTGTCCCAACAAATTACCCCGCAAACAGCTTTCCACAGAGGTGCTTGAAGCAAACAACCAGCCCCCCAAAATCTGTGTAAAGTATAACTATTTGCCTATCTACCAGATAGATATGGTAGCACCCCTGACACCCAAACCTGACTGTCTACACCCCATCACAGGACTGTCTCCACTCACAGCCAACCAATATGCAGGCATTGCCTACATCATCTTGGCTGGGTTAGTTGACACTATGGTACCTGCCGCTGGACCCTGGGCCTTAGTAATACAATCAGAATCTTATCTCATCAAGTTAGCGCCCCTCCTATGGTGGGATTTACCCTCCTCCCAACCAAGCAAGTTGGCAGCTAAGGCTAATGGTCTCTCCCCTGAGATACAGTATCCTGACATCCGCTGAAGATATCAAATTTTGCCTTTATTACTCCCGTTTTTAAAGTGAATCAATGGCCACTGGAGATGACCAAGACACCAGATACTATGCGCTGAACTCTCTGTTGGAGATCTGAAAAAAGATCCTCTTCATCCAAGCCTATGTGGATGAGTTCCTTAAACTGAATACTCTCATCCAATTCAAGGATGAATTAGCCGCCATTATCTTCAAAAAAGGAGTTAATTTAGACATGAAAGACCTGTTGAAACACCATCTGTCCACAATAAGCCTGGAGGAACTACTACCCCTATGCAAAGGACTGAACTTGAATCAAGAAGGTTAACCCTGTACCCTACCCATTTTGGCAGAACCACAACGCCAAATCAACCAGGAATGCCCCCCAAAGAATTACAACACCACTATTAAGATGGGTTGTGTTTCTACTGCCATGAGGCATGACATCTTACCAGAGCTTGCCCCTAAAAAATACCTCTCCTGTATCCTTGAAACAAATAAACACATCTGCACAATCTTAAAAATTTATTCAAGTGACCCTGGAACTGTTGGGAAGAAAGCGCCAGATTGAAGCTTTTATTGATACAGGAGCTGATGAAAGCTTCATTGACGCCAGACTGGCAAAGGAACTAGAATTAACAGCTTCAGAGTGCAGCCTACAAGTAATCATGGAAAATAGCTCTCTGGACACTGGCTATGAATGTGAACAAGAACTTTCCTTGAAAATTGGACATAACGTGTACCCAACCCCCTTGATCCTCTTGCCAGGTTTACCCCACCCCCTAATACTGGACAACTCCTGGTCTGAAAAACACAACTTGATCCTGAACTATTGTGAACAAACTACTACGTTGGGATGGCCTGAATCTTGTGACACTCTTCACTTCTGTATAAGCTCTGGAAGAACGCTGTCTAACAAACGCTTAACCATAAAGATAGAGCCTAGCGTTGGGATACTACCTATCCCCTACAGAAATGGGACCATGTGTTTAGCAAAGAAGAAGCCAAAAAATTACCCAGCCATTCAATCTACAATCACACTATAGACATGTTACCAGGGACCCAACCACACCACAGCCCCATCTACAGCTACAACCACCGCAAACAAGTAGCCTTGAAAACATACCTAGAGCACATGACAAAAAAGGGTTTCATCTGAGTGTCAAAGGCCCCTTGCTTGTTACCCATGCTGTTTGTAGGAAAGAAAGATGGCAGAATGCGTCCATGCGTAAACTACCAGAAACTGAACAACATTACAGGGAAGAACTGCTATCTCATCCCCAATGCTGATGACCTATGTGAAGTACTGACTGGAGCCCAGGTGTACTCAAAAATTGACTTGAGAGACGCCTTTAACCAAATCCAAATAAAAGACAGAGACAGATACAAGACGGCTTTCAAAACAAGATACAGGTTGTAAAAATACCTAGTGATGCCATTTGGCCTGTGCAACGCCCCCCAGCACTTTCCAAAGGATGATCAACACTGTTCTTGTAAGGAATTCCATACCTTACACAAGTATAAGATCAAACTCAAGAACTCTGGATAAATCTCAAGAACTGAAAACTGCATTTTTAAATGCAGATTTAAAAAACTAAGGATGTTAACAAAAAAATTAATTAAATTGTTTCAAAAACATATTTGAAATTGATAAACAAATGTTTTTTAAGCAAAAACAAACACAAACAAAAGCAAGCGTAAACCCAGGAACAACACATAAATTCTACTTCAAAATGTGAATTTAAGGCTTTGGACAACTATTATGACAACAATAACAATTCAGCATTTAATTTTGGTTCCAATAATTACAATACAGCCAATCAATCTAGAAATAAATGCAAAAACTGTCCAAACCAGTTATCCAGGGACCCAGGAAGCCAATCAAACCCATTGAACCACCCAAGCCAAAGAAATACTTCACATCCAGCCCCAGATACCATCCCTAACCATAGTGAGGTAAAATACTGCAATGCAATATTCCAACCTGCCTCTTCTTGCATTGAAGGCTATAGCCTGCTGCAGTCCTGCAAGGCAATACTTCTCAAAATCACTCTTGCAGTATTGCCTGATAACCATAATGTTCCCTTCCTCACTTAGGATCAATATTTAAACTGGCAAATCCTTACCTTCCAAATTTCTACAACAATTTCTCTTATTCCTATCAATCAATAAATCTATATTTTCAACTTCTAAACACTTGATTAGTAGATTCTAAAGGTTCCCCCTCCAACAGCATGAAGTTCATCTTCCTTGTGTGGACTTTTTGTGTGTTAATCAGTTATGGGAAAGCCAATGTGAACTTCAAAACCCCCAAACTGACTCCAACTGACAAATCAGAAGACTCAATTTGGTATTGTTTTGGACCACGTTGAAGCCATGCCCCTTACATAGAAACAGCACAATTCCCACCTATTATCCACACCAAAGCCCCCTGGTTAGTCTTGGGGTACACCAGCGTCTATTATCTCCTACACCACTTCACTCCCTTCTTGGGAAGATTCCGCCTATTTGGTCATCTTCTACACATGTTAATGATAGGTATTCCAGTAGGGTCCACTCTAGTCAAATTCAACTTGAAAGCTCTCCTTCATTTGATTGGAGAGAGACTTCCCAATAAGTGGATCCCTGAAAGTTCTAGGGGAGTACCCTGACCAATATTGTATGGCATACCTGGACAACATTCTCATCTACAGTAAGGCTCACAAGGAACACCTGCGCCACCTGGACCTTATACTGGAAAAACTCTACCAAGCAAACTTAACACTAAGCTTAAGAAATGTGAATTCTTTCAGTCTGAAGTTGAATTCCTGGGATACATAGTGAATACTGGCGGCTTTGCCATGGCACAGAATAAAGTAGAAGCAGTAACAGCCTGGCCGGTGCCCAAATGCAGAAAGGATGTGAGAAGTTTTTTGGGCCTGGAAAATTATTTCAGGGATTTCATCCAAAAGTTTTCTCAAATTACGCTACCCCTGACCCGTCTTTGCTCTGACAAGGTCCTGTTTGTCTGGACCACAGAATGTATCACTGCCTTTAAAGCCTTGAAGCTTGCCTTCACCTCTGTCCTGTCCATGCTGGATCCATCCTAACCATTTGTACTGGAAACCAACATGTCTGACTTTGCAGTGGGTGGGGTCCTTCTTCAGGAAGGAGGGGATAGTATACTACACCCTGCAGCATAAGACTCCAAGAAAATGCTGCCAGCCAAATGGAACTGCTCAATCTACAATAAGGAGATTCTTGTAATAATGAAGACCCTGAAACATTGGTGCTGGTACCTATGTGGCGCTGAATTCTAGTAAAGGTCCTAACTGACCTCAAGAACTTGGTTTATTTCTTTAAACCCAGAAAGCTGAATCAAAGACAGGCCAGATGGGCCCCAGAACTGACCAACTACACTCTGAAAATTGACTATAAGCCTGGGAAAGTTAACATTGTACCTGAATCACTGAGCAGAAGAGAAGACTTGATTCCCTCTACATCTGATATCAAAGATCATGACACCCACGTACTTCTCAACCCTGACAGCCTAGGTATCCAGCTGATGTGCATAAAGATCTTGGCCCTCAAATCACACATAATTGAGGCACAGAAACTAGACAAGTACTCAGTCAAACTTATTGCCAACTTGACCTCAGACCCAGAAAGCCGCCACCACAAGAAAGAATTCTCATTGAAGGGATCTAACCTGTTACTAAATAACTGGATCTATGTACCAGAAGGCAAGACAAGGACCAAAGTACTAATAGACTAACATGACTTGGAGATGGCCAGTCACCCTGGCAGACTCAAGATACTCCAAGGAATCAATAATAATAATGCTTGGCCCTGAATGGACAAAGACATGGCCGTCTACATCAAAGGCTGTGAGACATGCACAAGGACCAAACCTTGTAGGTCTAAACCTGAAGGCCTGCTAAGACCACTGACATACCAACAGGACCCTGGCAATCTGTTTTAATAGATTATATTATAGAACTTCCCCCTTCCAATTTGTTCAATGCCATTTTAATCATAATAGATAGGTTTACTAAAATGTCCTATTTTGTCCCTACCACCACTGTTGTGTTTGGCTCCTGGGGACAACATCCATAAGGACACAGCAGTGAATCTTTATAACAAAATATTTGAGGTTCAAAGCTAGCCTTGGTTTAGCCTTCAGGGCAAAATTAAGGGCACTTACCTTAATTTCCTAGAATAAAAGATGAGGAATTCCTTTTGGCAAAAAGGAGAGGAAAAAGCTTGAAGATATTAAAGCCAGTGCAAATGTGGATAAAATTGTCTTTATTAGGAGAAATGATTCTACTTAAATAGTAGACAAGGGATGATGATAACTCATTAGATAGACAGATTGGTCAAGGGGGACATGTTGGGGTGAGGTCATACCAGGATCAGACAAGGGCAGGTATAGTATTCCGGAATGGGTGGACATTGGATCAGACCTATTTACAGAAGGCAAGGAATTCCCAAAGTTGAAAGCAAAACCAACCAAATCTTTGCATATATCATTATTTAAAGGCTAATCAAAATAGCATTAATGGCACAATTTCTGATAACCACCCACTACACTTCCACTGAGACAGCTAGACATTTCCATGACTGTATTCTAACTCAACACGACACTCTGGCAGAAATCATTACTGATGGGGCCCCCAATTCACCTTCAACTACTGGACTCAGGTGATGAAAGACTTAATGTTAAAACTCTGTATATCCCCTTCCTACCACCTGCAGACCAACAGCCAGACTGAACAATTGAACCAAATAATTATACAATACCTATGATGCTACGCCAATACCAACCAATATAACTGGGCTGGAATGCTACCCATGGCACAGTATGTCTACAACAGCAAAGACCATGCATCTAACAGAATGTCCCCCTTAAAAGCCAATTATGGTTTTAATCCATCTTGGGACCCCAGCATTGGCAGTAAAGAGACAAACACGTCAGGACAAACTTGGATTGAACAGATACACAACACCCAAGAAACCTGTCTTAAGAACCTGACCCAAGCCATCCAAACTTACAAGAATTTTGCTGACAAAAAGAGAATTCCTGGAAACCCATTGAAGATAGGGGATGAGTTTTACTTAGACTCAAGAAATGTGCCTCTGACAATTCCCTGCCAGAATTTAGCTCACCAAAGGAGGGGCCTACAAGATCACCAAGTTAGTGTGTGAAGTAGAATTCAAACAATAGCTACCACCCTTGTGGAAAATATATAATTTCTTCCATCATGCACTGCTATTCAAGAAAGAAGGAAACTCTCTAACTCACCAGAAACTCAAGACTGACCCCCCTCCAATCCAAGTAGGAATCTCTGAAGAATATGAAGTTGAATATATTCATGGAGACTGTACCCACTACAAAACTCCACAGTACTACGTCAAATGGAAGGGATACCTGCTCAAGAAAAGCACCTGGGAACTGTTAATCAACCTACCCAACGCCCAGCTGGCCATCTAACAATACCTTGAGAAGAAGGCTAGGAAGGAAGAGACCCCAGGAAGGAAGGGGATGATGTCATGAATGATATTTCAATACTTGTATTGAAAGCCTGGAAATCAACCCCTAGGTCTCAGAAAAAGACTTATGTTGACCAGAGTAGACAGGAAACCGCCAACTACCAGTTGGGACAAGCCCTGGACCGCCAGAGATAGCTGACCCCAACCAGGAGGAACAGAAACCTGCCAAACTGCCAAGTGTCAAGACTGGAGTATCAAAACCAACATTAGAGACCCCAGAATCAAACCCTGACCCTCCAAAGACTACTTGAGTCACACAAAGTGGATGAAACCTGCCAACTTTTTAAGTTGCAGATCTGAGCTGTCAAGTTACTCCAAGACCCACCAGTCTCCCAAGGACAATTCCCTGAATGGTCACCAAATTGCTGCCAACCTTGTGCCACCAAAGACCCAGAACTATGCAGAGATTTTAGCTTGTCTAAAGGAGGTTAAAACAAAGCCTAAAGCTAAATCCGCCAATATCTACCAGCAGCTGCCAGTCTTCTGTCCAGAATGGGTAGTACAATTGATCTACTCAGGTGATGTGGTGAACAGTAGCAGCAGAATGAAGCATTGCCACTTCTGTTCACCAGAGCAGGCACAACTTGGATTTTCTGCCCTCAAAAATCTAAGCCAAGATTCATGCCCTGCCAGTGCCTTGTCTTCAAACCTGAACTCTGCAAAAATGAAGAAGTGAAAACCCATGGTATAAAAGCCCTGGCGGTATGGTGATGACCATATTATCATTTTTGATAATAAAATTTTATGAACCTTTGGTTTTAACAAATCTTACCTTATCTAGTCTTAGTGATCTTCCATCTTAACTCTGGCCAAGTAGACCATCAGACAACTGCCCCCTCCAGATACCAACCTGCTGATCCTCCTCAGGCACTATACTGTTCCCCTAGAGCTCCCTTTGGACCTGTGCATTTTACCAAATACCCACCCAACCCCACCTACTTGGAGTACAACTTGGAGACCATCCTCATTGCTGATCCCTTGCCAAGGACTACAGAAACCGGATACATAGGACACAAAAGAAAGTGGTACAAGAGGCCACCAAGATTGTTCAAAGACAAGTACAATTATCTGCCTGCCTACTTCTTCCCCATGACTCCTCCCTTAATCCACAACCCAACTGCTCTGTGGAACCTCCCACTGCTGCCAAGACTACGTCCACCCAAATGTTTGGAGTACTCTACATTACTTTTAAAGTAATGTTAGACACTATGGTGCCCAACTCAGGGCCTTGGTCTTTGCTTGGGCAATCTGTATCATATATTATCAAGTTAGCACCCATCATATGGTGGGCATTACCCACTGGCCCGGCTGTGCTCTGTCCCAAGTCAACCAATGCCTCTACTTATGCCTGACTTCCTGACAGCAAGAGGAACCTTAGACCAAACACTCCAATACCAGAGATATACCATTAAGATTTTCAGTGTCTTTTCTCAGTATAGATTGATACTTTTTCTGACATGCTCCAGGAAAGCACTGCTGTGGCGCTCCTGCTCCTGGGAGGTCACCAAGGTGTGTCCTGGGTCAAAGCCAGGGACCAACTAGGTTGGGGCAACATCCTCAGGGAAACTAGTTTTATTGAAAAGACAAAAGTGAATCCTTTGATGATCCCAGAAGGGGAGTAGAGGTCATGAAGTTCTTAAATTAGCACAGAAGGAAGAATTCCTTAGAAATCTTTTGTGGTATTGTAATAAATCAATACATGGGGGATTATTTTAGCTATATAGGGGTCCATGTTAGATAATTGGAATCCTGCCAAGGAGGTGACAATTGGGTAAACCATCAATACTCAACATAAAACCCTTATATGGACGTTAAATTGACCAAAATTACTGGCAAAGTAATTTAATACATAGTAAGTAATGGTGCATACTTTAGTGGACATTGTAGAGTAAGGACTAACAAATTGTGGCCAAGAGTATGGCTTTGAGGAGTTAAGTTGTGCTGGATCCCCATATTGATACTCTTTGATGGTTTCTTAGAATGCCCCAGAAGTTTTAAACATGGATTGGTGGCCCCCAATTCCTAGGCAGGCTGTGTTGGAAGTAGAAAAGATAATTTCAAAACTGCAGGTTGACCCCCAGCAAAGTTTCAAACAAGAGGTCCTGTGCCACTCAAACTGACTTCCCCACTCCTCAAAGCCAAATGCAGAAGTCAACTCAAACACCCAAAAAAGAAATAAATCCAGTGGCAATCCCATTCCAATGGGCAGCTGAATTTGGCTCTTCCCTCATTACAAGGATCACGCCACCCCCTGTCCAATCCAATTGAGTGATCTCCATAATCATGTTACTGTTATCCTGATTCACAAGAACTGTATAACTTCTATATATAAAAAAGTTATTATCTAGTCCCCAACCATTTTTTCTCCTCTGTAACTCTGCTAAAAAAGCACAGTTACAACAACAAAAAAATTTAAACCTCATGAAACTACCTACCATCAAAAGCAATGTCAAGAGAGTTATCATAGCAGACAACTAAAGTACCCCAGTCACTAAAGAGGAAACCCTTTTCCAGACAAAACATGGGATGTGCAAACTATCCTTGGTGGCCCCATCATCCCAATACCTAAATATGACATAGTACTTGGCTTATATTGGATGAGAAAGACAAAACCTCACATTGACTAGGATAGTGCTATCCTCACCATACAACAAGAAAAAGTACACAATCATGTGTACCCAACTCACCTTGACACCCTCATGAGAGATCATGTATTTGTGAAGATTACCAAAATGGAAGAAGAAAAAGACACAAGTAAAATTGACTGGAACACCTGTACATATGAGATCATTTATTTCAAAAATGTGGAAGTCTCACTTGAACAAGACCCAATACATCAACAACCTGTCCAAGAGTTCCCTTCAGTTTCCAGGAGAAACTGACAGGCTTACCACCTGACAGAGGTATCCAGTACAAAATTGTCCTAAAAGGAAACGTCCCTAAGGCACACCCCATCTACCAATTAACACCACAAAGAGACAACTTCCTAAAATAATACACAGATGAAGCCCTGTAAAAGGGGCTTGTTTAAACATCAAAGTCTCCCTTTGGCTCAGCAATATTCTTTGTGGCCAAGAAAGATAGAGGATTATGCCTTGTCACCAATTACAGAGCACTCAACAAAGTCACAATTAAGAATATTGCTACAACCAAGTTTCCAGACTTGTCTGCCAACATATCTTACAATACACAGGGGGCGCTTGATGAGCCACCCCTTGACGTATCTAACAATATGAACCAATCTGATGACAATATCAAACTGCGGGCACTTTCTCCTAATTAGGAGTGCTACCAATTTGACCTGCTGATACCCACACAAGTTATTCCTTGGCTTTGAACCCTACATGGAGCATGCCACTATGCTACCCCCTTGTGGCCTTGTGGCTTTCCCCATATGGTATATTAATCACAATACTCTACAATAAAAAAATACCTTATTCTATTTATTCTTGTCCTTTCTATTGGACTGTTGTCTTCCCCAATTCAAATACTGACTCCCATTGGTTCAGTTGCAAAAGTGGTAGATTCACAACCTACCTAAAGAAAAATCCCCCAAGAAAGGACAGAGTATGGGCTGTATGGCTACTCCCCATCAAGAGAACTTCCTGCCAATCTCCAAAGGGGACATCCCTGATAGATATGACATTTACCAAGGCCAACTGGTACTTACAAATGTGTATAATTGACTCCGCCTTAGGCAGCGCAATGCAAGCATTACCCTGCCCCAGTCAGATCTTTTGCAATGCATGCTCAACCTCCAGCTGGAATCCTTTACAGGTGGTGTCAAGGGGGCTGACATTGTCAGTTGGCTCCACTCTACCATGACCTGCCTCTGTATCTGTCAAGTATCTAAGCCCATGTAGGTTGCTACTGCGTCTGGGCGCCTCACGGGGCCTGCCACCGTGTGGTTCACCAACTTGACCAGTCAAGAAATAGATGTCACTTGGGCGTTGTTCAGGGATGCTACAATGTCCTGCTACAGTGAAACCTTTTCACTCATTGTGGTGGGAACTCCCCTCCTGGCCATTAAACAGACCAGGTCTGTCCCTTAATACCTTGCTGCCGCCCCAGAAGCTGTGACTGACAGAAATTCCATGCTTCTTACCTTGATAGTCAATGGGCTCAAGCCCCATATCTGTAAGTGGGTTTCCGTAGGTTGCTGCACCTCCATTAATGACTTTTAAAATGTCATTGTGGAGGCCAACAACCAGGCTTCAATGGGCTTCCTCAGATCTAATGATGTGCCACCCCAACCTCGCCTGCACCTGGCAGTGCCCACAATCAAGTAAGCTGCTGTCAGCCCGCCAACAGGAAAATGGAGTTAAGCGCCCCGCAAGGGAGAGCTCTAACTAGCTCAAATTTAGGACCATAGAAAATCCTGAGGTTGTAGTTACAAATGGTCCTACAACCCCATTTGATCCTCACTCTCAATCTCTCCTTGCAAAGAACCCCTCCAACTACAAAGTACATGAAGTTGAAACCTTGACGTATTCCAGGTCCACAGCAACTACCTGTTCTCCAAGCAAGCCAATCTTCAAATAAATTATTTCACTTGGTCTATACCTTCTGTTTTTGTGGGAACACCCACAAACTATTGGTAGATACTGGGGCCAACTACACTATGGTTGACCTGACGTTTGCTGACTCTCAACAATTAGACTGAGTACCAAGCAGATTCAAGGCAGTACAAGTGGCTGATTCCTGTAGAGTGACAATTATCCATGAGACAGTACCCTTCTCCACAAGAATGGGGAGCGTCCAGGTTAAGCTCTCTGGGCCAATCATGACATGGCTCAGTCACAACATTATTTCTTGCCTTGACTGGCTTTATCACAACCGTTCTTACATTGACTGGGATACCTCCGTAATTACCCTCAATAGAAATGGGGTGGGCTTTCAGATATATCCTGTCAAAATAAACAAGTTACTTCACAATAACATATTTGTCAGAATAACAGAAACATGCTTTTATGATTTCAAGGGGGACTAGACTTTAACCAATGCTCAATCAAAGTTATCTGTGCTGAACCACCTGCAGCCCCTCCCTTGACCCCTTTACCTTCACCAGCGCTTGCCACGCTCCTCAAGGAATATAAGGATGTGTTCAGTGAGACACTCAAACAACTACCTCCTCCCTGGGAGATTCAGCATGCTGTACAACTCCAAGGGTTGTTACCTAAAGCATGTCCCTTATACTGTCTCACACCAAAAGAAGATGAGACCCTCTGCCAGCACCTCATAGACGCACTCAACAAGGGCTTTATTTGCCCCTTGCTCTCTCCATACGGGGCAGCTGTCTTCTTTGTAGCCAAGAAGGACAGATCCCTTTGCTTTATAACAAACTACTGAGCCCTAAATGAGGTGACTGTTAAGAATAATACCCCCTGCTGTTGATTGTTGACCTGTTTGATACGCTTGAGGGTGAAAAGATCTTTAGCAAGATTTATCTCACTGCAGGGTACAACCAGGTCTGCATTGCACCAGGGGATGAGGCAAAAACTTCTTTCTGCAC
Source organism: Entomophthora muscae (assembly GCA_014839935.2). NCBI lineage: Eukaryota > Fungi > Entomophthoromycota > Entomophthoromycetes > Entomophthorales > Entomophthoraceae > Entomophthora > Entomophthora muscae. The sequence goes on along the minus strand of QTSX02006557.1, from coordinate 88,890 downwards.
ACTCTACAGGTTGTTTGAGTGCCAAGTCATGAACTTTGGAATGACCAACACTCCTTCCACCTTTGCCATTTTAATGAACAAAGCATTTGTTGAATTGTTTGGGAAATGTGTTGTTGTGTACCTTGATGACATTATTGTCTTCAGTCAAGATCAAACCTCGCACCTCCAACACCTCTGTGCTGTCCTCAAAACCCTTTGTAAAAACCATCTAATGCAAAGCATTCCAAATGAAATTTCTTCAAGTAAGAGCTTCTGTTCCTTGGGCACATCATCTCTGCCCAAGGGATAAAGCCAGACCCCACCAAAATCAAGGCAATCACAAGCATGCCGCCTCCCAACAATGTGGGCCAGGTGTGTACCTTCTTAGGCATGGTTGTCTATATGCGCAAGTTTATTCCCATGTGTGGGGAACTAATTGCATCCCTTAATGAGCTCCTGAACACTAAACAGTGCTTCCATTGGACCCCTGTCAGATATCAAGCCTTTGAAACGTTGAAGAAAAGACTTACAACTGCGCCTGTATTGCAATTCCCCCAATCAGAACCGCCAGTACAAACTTGAGACTGATGCCTCTGACAGAGTCATAGGGGACGTGCTACAGGTAGAAATCAACAAGGGCGTCTTCCTCCCTGGTGGCATATGAATCCAGGAAGCTCACAGAATAAAACAACAAAACCCCATACATGATAAAGAATTAGTAGCAATTATACACTGCGTTGAGAGATGGCGCTGTTACCTGGAAGGGGTAACCTTTTTACCCCGCGTCCTGACAGACCACAAGTCACTTTGATACTTCAACACACAGCCCCACTTGACACGCCGCCAGGCAGGCTGGGTCAATCGTCTTTCCCCCTACCAGTTGTGCATTGAGTACAAGCCTGGAAAGGAACTTGTCACAGCTGATGCCCTCTCAAGGCTTTACGTAGCGGTCATCACCAGGGACAACAGCTTGGGCCCAGATTGGCCAATGCTTTACCTCCGTCTTGAAGAGACTTGTTACAAAGGCCTTAATTTGGCAATCATCTCCAAGATAAAGGACAACAAAATTCAGTTCACCACCAATGCTGGTAACGTCTGCCACTGGGCAGAGACAGGTGAAAAGGAACCCTACATTCCCACCCCACAACAGGGCAACACCATACTACATTATCACTGCATCTTGGTTCACATCAGAGTATGTAACCTCTTTGAGATAATGAAACAAAAGGTTTGGTGGCCATTTATGCGCTAAGACATCTTGGACCTCCTCAAAACATGTGTGTTGTGTGAAAAAAATACGTCCAAACCTGCACCCCCAAGTATGACCTGCCCATTAAAGCCATGGAGTCCTTAAAGAAGGTGGCCCTCAATATTGTTGGGCCCCTCCCCAAACAGACTGGGAAAAAAGGGCATCATAGCCACCATCAATTACTTCACCTGCTGGCCAGTAGCATGGGCAACCACTAACCACATTGCCACCACCATCACCCCCTATATTGGCAAGGAAATTGTGGCCCACTTTGGGTGACCCAAGCACCTCATCACAGATGGTGGACCTGAACTTGTTGGAAATGTCATGAAGGTTTACTGAGCCAAGAATTCCCTCCAAAAAATAGTCACAACCCCCTATCATCTGCAAGCCAATGGACACGTAGAGCAGTTGAGAGGCTCACTGGTCCAACTGATTGCCAAGCTCTCACAGGAGCATCCCAACACTGCATGGACTGAATACCTTCCCACCGCCCTACTTATCTTATGAGCAAGAATCAACAGAGGCACCGGGTCAGCCCTAGTGCCCTGGCCTTTGAAACACCTGACAGCCTGACAGGAGTTGAACAAGTGAAGTTATGGTCTAAAGTTCCCAGAAAACCCCCTGTTGACAACTTCATCCCTTAGCCAATGGCATTCCAAAGCCCAAGAAATTGAACACAAGAAAATTGAAGGAGGGACAAAACACCTTGAAGTCAGATACTATAAATTTACGCCTCCCCCTTAAGCCTCTACTTCAATTCCTGCCAAATGCTTGGGAATTTCTACCAAATTATTTTTGAATATTTATATAAAGGTTACTGAAAAAGCCCAAGAAAGGCCATCAATTTAATATTTTGGGATTTTTCTGAAGATGCCCCCACCTAACCCACCCAAGAGACACCTCTGGTTAAATATCATGTGCAAGAGCGGCCAGGAGTAGTGGTAATTTCATCCCAAGGATATTCCTGATGTTAGTTGGTTTGGTTTTCCTTTTGACTCTGTCCATTCAAAATTTGTCAAGATCTTCCTGCCTCAAGAAATGCATCTGCATCCGCTCATATCATTGGTCAATTGGTTTGTGACATTCAATCTACCACCCCAATCCTATCCCATCTCTTAAATGAATGCAAGTGTTTTAAAAGACCGTGCTTCATCATTCTCTAATATAATATAGTCAAAAATTTGTTAGTAATTGTGGTCATTTGGTTTTATCTGTTGCTTTTCAGTGTTCAGTTGACTCCTTCCCCCCTTAGATCTACCCAGGAATTGTTGGTAACAACCTTTTTTGTTGTTGCTGAAACTGCAATTTTATTGTGGTTGAGAGCTTGGTTTTATTTCCTACTAACCTGCTCCCCAATTCTCACAGATACACTGTAGGTGACCCCGTCTACACCCTCAACCTCAATTCAGCTAAATTAGAACCCAATCACCTGGGGCCCTTCAAGATAGCCATGGTCTATGACAATCACACCTACTAACTTGAAGATACCCAAGGGAACACCAAGAAGCTTCACCACAATTGCTTGTGCCCCTGCTGTGCCATCCCCACACAAAGGTTGTTTGTGCAGACCTTCCCAGATCTTCTGCAGACTCTGATCCTGGTGTCTGACAACAAGCAAGAGGTAAGGGGGTGTTGCAACCAAGTTTCCAGACTTGCCTGCTAATGTATCTTATAATACACAGGGGGCGCTTGATGAGCCGCCCCTTGATGTATCTAACAATATGAACCAATCTGATGACAATATCAAACTACAGGCACTCTCTCCTAATTAAGAGTGCTACCAAATTGACCTGCTAATACCCACACAAGTTATTCCTTGGCTTTAAACCCTACATGGAGCATGCCACTATGCCACCCCCTTATGGCCTTGTGGCTTTCCCCATATAGTATATTAATCATAATATTCTACAATAAACAATACATTATTCTATTCCTTCTTGTCATTTCTATTAGACTATTGTCTTCCCCAATCAAATACTGAACTCTAATTGGTTCAGTTGCATCACAAGTTCAAGTTGCTGTTATCCATGCACACCTTCCACACTGTCAGTTTGGATTCTATGGGTCCCCTTCCTTTTTCTCACTCTGGATGCTGGTTTGTCCTCATTGCAGTGGATCACTTTAGTAAGTGGTTAGAGGCTAGGGCAACCAAGGGTGTTACTGCCAAGACTTCCTCCTTCTTACTTCAGGATGTATTCTAATACCATGGATGTCCTCAGGTGCTCCTCTCTGACAATGGGACCAATTTCAACGCCTGCCTAATAACATTGTTGGTGGAAGCTATGGTTACCCATTGATCCTTTGCCGCACCTTACAACCCTTCTATCAATGGTACTGTAGAACACATCAATTCCACTCTGGTATCTACCATGCACAATTTAACTCATTTAGGCGCCTCTAATTGGGACTTATACCTATCAGCTGTTCCTGTTGCTTAATGCCTGGGTAAACACTGCACTACTGTGTTCTCCCCATTTTTAATGTAGTATGAGCAGGAAACCACTACCCACTCAACCTTGGGACATACATTGGTTGAGATAGACACTTTTCTTGATCCTAATTAGTAAGTCAAAGAACTGGTTAATAATTTCATAGACATTTAGGAAGCTGCTTATACATCTGCTTACAAGACCAAGACTTTGGAACTATCACCTTTTAATGCTTCTTGTGTCCCCCTTCTCTGAGTTCAACATTGGATATCAGGTCCTGTACTACTAACATTGGATAGGTGGCTGTGCTCATAAGCAAAACTCTCTCTGGGTTGGTCCTCTTACTGTGATCTTCAAGTATCATGGAAATTGCTGGGTAGTATGAAGAGGTCTCTAGATGGTGGGGAATAACCCCTCAACTTCATAGGGAGTTGATGATTAACCACCACCAAATCTTCATATACTGTTTGATAAAATTTTCAAATAATACACTAGATTTAATAAGATAATTAAACCCAATCAAAGTAGTCCCAAATAAATAGCCTACAAAAGAATAAAAAATCCTCTAAATAGAACTTGTGACATTAGGAGGTAGCAACTGTTGCAACTGAACCAATGAGGATTCAGTATTTGGAATTGGGGAATACAACAGTCCAATAGAAAGGACAAAATAATAAGGATATGGTTTTGTTTATTGTGGAATATTGTGATTAATATACTATATGCGACAAGCCACAAGGCCACAAGGGGGTGGCATAGTGGGAAGCTCCATGTAAGGTTTGGAGCCAAGGAATAACTTGTGCAGGGACCAGCAAGTCAAATTGGTAGCGCTCCTAATTAGGATGAAGTACCCAACATTCAATATTGCCATCAGATTAATCCATAACATTATATATGTCAAGGGGCAACTCATTGAGCGCCCCCTGTGTATTTTAAGATACGTTAGCAGGCAAGGCTAGAAACTTGGTTGCAACGCAACAGTCTTGGTTTTGGATTTAGGAGAAAAGAATTTAAGATTGGAAGGCAACCAGGTAACATTTGGAGGCATAGAAAACCTAGAGCCCAGAGCAGAACCCCATCTTCCAGTTACAATTTTATTCAAGATCAAGCTATAAGGAATATATCTTAGTAGACCCACTAAAGGATGCATTGTTAAAAGATTTAGACTAGGAGATACTTTAATTTTATTGAGTATTTTAGGGCGGACTCAACTCTTAAGAGTTGAGCAATGGAAAATTTTAAATTTGTACCAAAATTATTGACTCAGCAATACCACCTGAATCCATGGCTTCTATTCTGTCTGATTATTCCAAAGATTAGCTTGTCCTTCACGCAAAAAACCCTTGTGTGATTAAATTTTGATGACTGTGCTAATAAATGAGGTTTTATTGGGTGACCCTCAGATTACATCTATTTATCAGTGGCAATCTTCTCTGGATAATTGGATTCTGCTGACAAACTGGAGTGGTAGTAACCTATTTTAAATCAACAGTTTGATTTAAATCTGTCAGCTCAGTTAACTTGGCTAACTTTTCCCCAATTTCTTGACTTTCTAACTAGGACAGGCAATACCTGGCATTATGGAAACTACCATGACATCAAGAGGGGCTACAAGTACACTTTGAAAATGAATCCCTCCAGCCGTCTTTTTGCTTGGGTCCACTCTAAGTGCCTCCGCACCTACTATACCCCTGAGTCCAATCTTGAGGTGGTATCTGTCATGAATTTAAACTCACTAGGGGGTTTAATTGGCCTGTTGAAATATATTTCACATATTGATTCATGTAATTGCATTTGATTTTGGTTTTGACCTGTAGAGTTTTCTTTATTCAAATGTGGATTGGTATCAATATCTGATCCTTCTGGATTCTAATAAGCCCCTTGCCACTTGGAGTATCTCTACTAAGGCTACTAGGATCAAACCTTTGGGTATAAATTTTAATTCCCTTTTCTATAATAAAATAGGTTAATTTTTGCTTATTAATTTTAACATTGAATCCTTGGCGCTCATCTTCCATTTCTAGGAAGATATCTATTACTCATACTCAGATCAAACAGGTTTAAAACCAGAATCTCAAGTCTTATGTATTTAATAATTTTGCCTGAGTTCTTTATTATGAAAAATCATAAAGTGTAACTCAACACTGGGTGTCCACATAAGACTTTAATTTGTTCAAGAAAGCAAACTAATTTTCTTACATGGTAGTGTATAAAATTTGGGTGGCAGACAATAATGTGGAGATAAACTGCTCCAAAAGGGTGAGCTGTTATTGAAATGTTCTCTAAAATAGTTAAGTTGTTCAATTAACTTCTCCATCCTGGTATATTGAGAATCTAAATTAGCCTCTAAAGAGGAGCCCTAAGGGGTAAATCCTTCTTCATAGGATTGGTATTTGCTCCTTCACATAGTTAGGGAGTGAGGCGCGCAGGGGATCAGCAGTGTTTTTCAATCTTTGATGTACTGCCAATGAGTCATGCTGGTTCCCAGAAAGTAGCAACAACAAGTCATGTGTCCATTATCTGAAGGCCACAAACTGGTTGTAGTTACTTCTGGAGGCAGTGGTTAGTTCATTGAGCTGGTATACATGTGACCTCAAAGCTAACTGGTGATGAACCAGAGAGGCGTACAAATTGCTGCACCCAATTTCCTACAGAGTGCAGGTCACTCACATACTGATGGACATGTCCACCATCAGCTAGCATGAGAAGTAGCTCAGGAGCTGTGTCAGTAATAGCTACTCCAGGGGGACTCCCAGTAGTGGGGTAGAGTCCTCTGGCTAAATTGAGGGTGGCATGTTAGATCTGTTTGTGTGAGAGGGCTTCCTGGAAGAGAAAGGTCATTCAAGTTCTTGTGGATATCTCAATGACTTTAGGTATAGCAGGCAATCTGTTGATGTCTCTTCAATAGGGGGACTGATTATGGTAGGTGAAGTACATTTTAAGGACAGAAGACAAGCAGGGCCAATAAAGATATCAGTGTATGATGTAAAGGAGGGTCTTAGCGCCCATGTAGTGAGCACTATTTTTGTTGAGTTATGCTCTACTATAGTAAAATAGGAGAAAACTTGGTGAGAAGTATTTATGACAAAAGACTTGCAGTTCAAGCTAAGTGGGATTTAGCAACCTGGGTGTTGCAAAAATGTAAATTATATTACCTTTTTCCCTGTGTTGGGATAATGTAAATATGAACCTTTCTAAATGGTAGAAAGAGAGCACTTGAAGCTTAAAGGAAAAGTGCAAAAGCAGAATATATATAAACTTGATCTTTATTTATAAAGGGGAATTCCCTTAAATACCAAGAGATTTGATTGATGTATCATTAGTTAAGATAGCACTGTGGTGTACCACTGGTGGGGCGTGGCCAACTCAGTATTTGATCTTGATCATACTTGGGTAAAATAAACACCTGAAAGACAAAGCAAAAGCAAAAGCAAAAAAAAACCTCAAATTTACAACCATTATCAAGAACCAAATCATCTTTTTGCCTAATTGATAATATCTCCAAAGTTGGGTTTACAAAAGGGGGCCCACAAGGGCTCAGGCAACAACACCATTACCAAAGGTGTTTTGGGAGAGTCAGCAATATCATCTTCAAGGGGGACTTGAAATCTTAGGGGGCTTGGGTACTTCTGTAACAATGGGAGAAAGACCAGAGAATGCATGGGGTAACAAAGTAACTAAGGGGCTGGCAGCCCCTGTAGAGAGCATCATTTTGTTGTGTTTGGCTCTTGGGGACAATATCCAAGAAGACACGGCAGGAAACCTTTATCACAAAAGGATTGAGGTTTGAATATAGCTTTGGGTTAGCCTTTAGGGTAAAATTAAGGGGGCATACCTTAATTTCCTGTAACAAGAGAAGAGATTTTTTGCAAAAAAAAGAAAGGAAAAAACTTGAAGATTATAAAAGCCAACACAAATGTGGATAAACTTTCCTTTATTTGGGGGAAATATTCTACTTAAATAGTAGAATGAGAATATTGATTGCTCTTTAGGTAGACTGTGCAGCTGATGAGGTCAACTGAGCTGAACTTGTACCAGGATTATAATAGTGCAGGTAGCACAATCTGGAATGGGTAGATATTGATATTAATCTATTTGTAGAAGAACAAATTTTAAATTTGAAAGCAAAACTAACTAAGTCATTGCAAGTATTAAAATTTGAAGGCCATATCAAAATAGCATTAACAGCGCAATTTACAACAACATTATTGGTTAATCCACTGACAGATGGCCCATTTCTGCTCCTTGGTGAACAGGGTCAACAGGCACATGGATTTCTTTGCATTTAGAACTTTCCCAGTATTGAGAATTTTATCAAATGTTTTACTAGTGTATTTGGTATTCACCCCAACAATAGCTGCATCCTGCTTGAAGTCACCAGATTCTTATAATAGCTTGAGAAGAATGATAGGCTTAATGGTGGGAACTACCTTCCAGATTTCCTTTTTTGGTAAAGTTAAATCAGGATTCTGATTGATGACTGGTATGCAAGGCATAGGCACCTTATTGTAAAAGGCTATGACCTTCTTTAACCTCAGCTATCCCTCTTTAGTTCTATAAAACTTGGTCTCTTCAATGTCTTCTTGGTCATTGTTGCTTATATAGGGCTTTTAGTTCTTGTCAAGCACTGGCTTAACCTTCTCTATCATGGCTGTTGAGACTGACTACTGACATTAAACAGGGTTGAATACAAAAGAAGTAAGCTCAACTTCCTTAATTCTAACTTTTTTAGATGTGAAAACCTTTTTAGCCTTTCTGGTTATCTTTGGAACCCTAGGATTTATACTCTGTTATCTTGCACCCTGTGAAACTTGAACTGGTTGTTTAAGTGCAGCATCACTGATATTCTCTCCTCTCCTGTCTTGTTCCTGAGTTGGCACTTTTGTTGCACTAACTCAATTTTTGACCTGCAGGGATGCCCCTAACCATGGTGCACACCAGCTGCATTGTCACTCTGTTGTTGTGTTTGTTCCATTTTAAAATTTAATAAAATACTTTATAAAACTCAATTTAGCTACACCCTGGTTTTGATTTTTGCTTTTTATATTAATATGGTTATTTAATTAGAATTTACCCCACCCAAATACCTGTCTATAGAATTTTATTTCTTAATTAGTTGTTTTTGGTTTTACAAAGCCCATTTTAGAATTACTGAAATAATTTCCACCCATTTTCCCCAGATTTTATACCATATTTAAACACCCAGAACAATGTTTTTATAATTTATGTTTCAGATCCTTTGTCCTAATTTAGATAAATTGATATTATTCTTGTTCACAATTAATTTCACACCACAACTGAGTAGTTTTGTTTACATGTTGAGTTGTTAATGTATTTCTTTTTTGGTTTGAGTTTTGACGCACCACAATTGAGTGTATTTTTTCACTGATTTCCATAGTAAACATATGTACACCAAGGCTCAACTCATACCTTTTTGTTTTTGAATCTATGTATTTTTTGTATTCCAAATATTTTTGTTTGGAGTGTGAGCACTTTGTTGCTGTGTTGACCCATTTTGTCTATTAACGCCTGAAATCCCTGTTAACAGAGTGTATATTTTACACTGATAGCTGTAATTTAATCAAATCTGAGTTCATTTCCTTTAAATATGAAGTATTTTTGCTTGGTGTCTTAGCTTTTAAAACTACTGTAGCAAATCACTTAAAGAATTCTGTGATTTATTTAATGTTTCAATTAACTTTCACCCTCATAGCAATTTTTTGCAAAATGTTTTAGTTTATCTTCAACATTTTCCTGAACAGTTTTACATGCATACTAATATTCTAGCACATTTTCTATCTAATGAGTATAATTATTTATACTGGTGTTGCCCTCCTAACTAGGTCTTTCAGAGTATTTTATACATGTTATACTAACCTTTTTTCATCCATGTAGTTAGCCTGGGATTTTAATACAAAGTAATAAACTTTACTTCCTAGATACCACAAATCACTTTTTTAAGAAGCTTTTCCTCTAAACAGCCACTCTAATGATGGTTCTAGGCAACTTATACTTGCATGGTAGTAGTAATTGTTGTAAATGAACTAATTATAGCTCATTATTGAGATTGGGGAAGACAACATCTTAATGATAAGACAAAGAATAGGAATAAGATGTAGCTTTATTTGGAAGAGGGTAGTTAATATACCAGAAAGGAATGTCACTACTTTACTAGGGGGTGGCACTGTGGCAAGATCCAGGTATGTGGTGAGCAGCAACTATCTAATTGCAGGATTGATATTTGGAATTTGTTATACATTAATTAGGAGTTATTACCCATATTTTGACATTGGTTATGGGATGCCCAATGTTGTTAGATACATTATGGGGTGTCTCTATGAGCGTCCCCTGTGCATTTTAAGATATGTTGGGGGGCAAAGTCAATCTTGGTTGCAACATAAGCTCTATCTTAAAGCTACCTATAAAAAATAGACAGAGAAAATCCAATCCTTGTGGTTGTAAACCATAACTTTACTATATCTTCAGTTGGTCTCAGTATTTTAATACTATCAAAACAAAAGGATTAACCCCCAGCAAAAATCTGCACAAGAGGTTCTGTGACCCCTAAACCAACTTCCCTATAACCTGTAGCTAAATGTGGAAGTCAACTTGACTTACTAAATCCAGCAACAAGAACCAGTGACAATTCCAGCTTTGTGAACAGTTTGATTTGGGGCTTTACTCACTACAAGAATCATATCATATCCTGTTTAATCCTACTGATTGATTGTCCTACTTTTTCCCTCTATAATAATTCACCCTAACTATATAATTCTCATAACTCAATAAAGATAACTATCTAGTTTTCAATCATTTCCCCCTGTGTAACTCTTCTAATACAGCACAGTTACAATAATACAACAGTATATATATTCCAGGGCACATCTTTATCATTACATAGTACTAATAGATATGTATTCTATTTGCACTCTGAGGCTTAAAGATAAAACACCAACTCTCTTATCTAGGAAAAAACCCAACAACAATTTATCTCTCTTATTTAACCAATCTTTATTAAGTCAATATCAGCTCTTACCTGCTAAACAGCTTCAAACATGGTTCATCATACTTTTGATTGTCTTTATAACTATCACAAAAATGACTATTTAAATTTTTAATATTCTCACTAAAGAAAGGACCTCTTTACATCTGCTCTTTTCTCACTCTATCTTTAAGTAAAGCTAAAGAATTTTTTATTTTTTATACTTCTACCAAAGAGCTCAAGACGCTTACTCATTGCTGATCTTTATCTAAAAGACATAGCTGCTGCCTGTCTGCAACAATAGACATGCTACAGTGTTGTCCTTCCTCCTCCACCAAAGGCAAATTTAATACAATAATATCATCAAAAATCTCTTTTTATCTCCTATTGTGCAGTTATTTTACCTTAAATTGTTTCACTGCTGGACAATTTTTAGTTCAGTGGAAACACAATCATAGTGTCAGGGTCACTTCTGAAATCCAAGCCAAAATCAAGTTAAGTTGGAAACTACATCAGAAATCACAGACTAGTGCAAAAAAAGAAAATTCCAAAAAGCCAAATTGTGGCATGTTTACTTTACCAATCATGCTATAGGGATTTCATGAATTATATTATTAATGTAGCCATAAATCAGCAAGCATGTGAGAGAGAGGGGCTAAAATGACTAATTTTGGCTCCCATCTTGACAAGACAAACCACTAGAATGCCATTTAGTGAATTACTGGGATGACCACTCTGAAAGGAGACCAAAGAGAGAACACAGGAGACAGCTGCGGAAAGTAGGTATCAAATCCCATTAATCCCAGGACTGCAAGCAACCAGGGAGTATGTGTGAAAGTACTCTTGGGCACTTCAGGTGCCTTGTGGAGGACTGACATCTCTTCCTCCAGCTGGGGGAGAAATTACAAATGCTTCCTTAGCAGGAGGGTCATCCAAGTCAAGAGTGAGAAAATGCAAGTCCAGATCATCACATGTGAGGCTTTTAACTAGGGTCTCTCCAGAAGATAAGAAATTGCTAGCCTTCCCTGGGAGATCATCCAGCAAAAGTAAAAGCCTGGAGGGATCATCTCCCACAAGATGAGCAGAGGGCAATAGACAGTCCCAGAGGTCCAGGAAAGTGGTGCAGATAAATAATAATACCAGTGCCAAGGGAAACACAACAAACTTAAGGAGTGGAAGTATCATTTTCAGAATCTTCAAAAAATTTGAAGACCTCTGGTGAAATTCCAGGTCTTAAAACTTATAAGCTCTTGGCTGACTGCAGTAGTTGCAATTCTAGCAAAGCAAACAAAATGAAAATCCTTGGGATAGCTTTTAGAAAGCTATGGGTAGCTTTTAGCAGAACTAATTTGGGGGAAAAGTTTGAACTGTAACAAAAACCAAGAAAATTCAAGGTAACATTAGAATTTTATACTAACTTTTAAAGAAAAGGCTAGATTTGAAGCCTGGTTTTGAAAGCAAAAGCAAGGAAGTGTTGACTTATACGCTGACGCCAGGCTTGGCAGGTGAAGAAAAGTAGCATAAGCCAAAGGGGCTGAGATACAGATAAAAGTGAGTAAAATAATTATTAACAATTTTCAGGATAAAGAGCCCAAATAGAGACTCAAAATGAACAAAAATAAGTTGTAACAACCCCTGCAACTTTTAATATGGATAAAGAATGAACAAGCAGGGGAACAAAAGTCCCCTTGCTTGGCTTAAAGGTTGGGGTTAGGATTTGAATGGTCAGGTGATCTAACCAGGGTATCTGATTGGCCTGAGGAGAATTTTTTCAAAATAAATTCAGGGGAGTTGGGAGGTTCCTTACTAATTTTTGCCTTGGTTGCTGATTGGCTGGGGCCCATGGGTAGAAATATGGTTCTATTTCTGTCAGTTGAACTTAAATTTGTTGGTGTTGATGTGCCCTTGTTTTATTGGTTATCCTTGATATTTTAATAGCAGGCAACACCATGCCAATAAATAATTCAAATAGATTAGTGTTTCTTCCCAGGGTGGCGCAACAAAGTCAGGTTAGTCTGTGTGGTAAGCTAGCACAATTTTTTGTCCATGGTATGGGCCAAATCCTCTAAAAATTGAGTGGTTTGCCTGGCGTTTGGGAGTTTTTCTTAGTGAGGTGGGGGGAAATTGTCCTGTCCAAGGCTAAAGAAGGCAGTGAATTTACAAATTAATCAATAAAAATCTATTTGCAAGAGCATCTTTTAAAGCCCTAGTTAATGCTGAAACTTTTGTAAGCTAAGACCAGTAGAGACTATCAATCAAGAGCCAAAATTGAGTTGAAGAAAGTTGCCTGCATGACAATCAGTGGCATAAAATTATGATATTTATGCAGCTGTAACTCAGTGAATATGTGTTGGATTTGCATGAATAAGACCTCCTTTGAAAGTTCTTTGCAATTTCAGCAACTTTTTATTAAGTGATAAGCACCTGCTGAGAACTTCAATCACCATAAATTGGGATGATTAAAGAACATTACAAATAATGAGCTACAAGCTCATTAATATGCAGAATTAATTTATAAAACCCTAATATTTCTCTTATATCACCTAACTTTTACAACCATCTATAAATAAATGATTCTTGATTAGTTAATAGTTTAAGCTATCATTGAAGTTCAATACAAACCTTTACTATTTATTTGTTCCATTATAGGAAGTGAACTCTTCTGTGTCTAACATAGCTGGTATCAAAAAAACCTTATCTGTTAGGGTTGACTTATTCATCTCCTCATCACAATACCCATATATCAGAATGAACAGGCTACTTCCAGATGCAAAACATCTATTCTGGATGCAAAATCAATGAGCAATAAGGTTGATCAAGAATTAAGATGTATTAAACATTATCAGCTAAAAATATAATCCCTTTATTTGGGAGATACCTAAGACATTCTGGGTCAACAATCCTTGGCTGGTTGATGCACCCAAATAATTAGCAAGTGAGACCATTTGAGGATACTCTAGTGAAATTACCACTACCAGAAAAATTGGTACAGTAAAACTCAATATGAATAGACAAATTCCTTCCCTATCAATATTCATTTTAGGCAAAAATAAAACAAAAGGCTGCCTGTGCACATTTTTATTCCACCAAGTGCAGAACATGATCCTGCCAATAATTATCAATTAGTTTACATCAACTAAGTCAAAAAAATATCAATGCTGAAGAGAGGAAATTACAAGCATAGGATATTGCCTTATTCTAAAACCACTATTCAGGTTTAGAATCCAGCTCTGGGTGCTTAAACTAGTAGCTTAAATATGATGGGCTAACTAGTAAAAGTCATCTGCAACTAGATGCCAGTCTGGCCATAGCAAACTCACACTATAAAAATCCCTTCTAAGATTAGTTGGGGGCAGAAATTTTAACCCACACAGTACTACTAATAATATTGTAGTGGTGTCAAATGATCAATAAGATTGTATTATTGATAATTTCCAGATTCTGTCAACCCACCTCTGTTCAAAGCTGCCAGTGTTGCATCATTTGGCCACATGACTTCCTGTCAGGATTATTCCTGACATAAACCAAATTATCACTGGAGGACAAGTTTGGAAAAGAAAAGGAGTTTTTCTGGTCAAGAAGGCAAAATTTAATGAGGACTTTCCCCCTATAATTGGGGGAAATAAAAATAAAACCAAGGAAGAAACAGAATTTAATGGCCAACAGAATAAAAAATATCCAAGCAGGCGCCCTCCACGCCCGCCAGCACCCTCTGCTATTCTCCCACTGACCCTCCACTGCCCAGCCAGCCCCCCACTTGCCCACCCAGCCGCCAGCGGGCCTGTTGCCAGACCCCAGCCTGCTCGCTCCCCGGGTCCCAGGCCCCAACCCACAGCCAATCAGCAGCCACCATTACCTGCAGCCAATCAGAAAACTCCCAGTTTTCAAAGGGAAAAATATTGATTAATTCCTGCCCTTCAGAAGAAGGGCAAATTCAGGGTTCAGATTCTGTGGAATATTCTGACTTCCCAGAAGATGGGAAAATTCAGGTTTCAAACCTTGAGAACAATTCAACTCCAAACCAATGGGATTCAGAGCACCAAAACACATGCTTGAGTCCAGACCCCAGCCAAACTAAGCCTTTCAAGACCAAAATAGATTGTGAAAAATCCATGAGCCTTCAACATCACCTGACTCCACTCCCAGGGGAAATCATTGGCTCTAGTCAAAAATGGCCAACCCCCCAACAGAGTGTCCAGGAACAAGAATTTGGCCACTTTCTCAAACCCCAATTCCCAATCACATTTTCCAAACCTTTAGGCTCTCCAATCTCTTGCTTTCATTCCCACTTGCAAAACTTTGCACAGTGGGAAGCACTATAAATAAGGGGACCTCTCCTCAGTAATAGCTTGTGCTATTATTGAGCCTAATACCCTCAATAAAGCTAAATTCACTTAAAACTTAAGTCAACTTTAAACTAGTTAGTCCCCGCCAAACTCCCTCCAATCCAAGGAAGATGAACCATCTCATCTTCACAGCTGTGCTTATAGCTTGCCTTGGTATTGGAGGCTATCAACAAGGACCAGAGTTCTTCAGCCCCTCATCAGAAGGGCTAGATCATGATCCTCACTACAACCCTGGACAACTCCTTCTACTCTGGTTCCTGGCCTCCCCTGGTGTCCCTGCATTCCACACTGTCTATTGTGGTGTACACCCCCATGTACTATGTGTTGACATACTTTACCAGGAGCTTTAGAATATACAACCTCCATACTAAGGTCTTCTGTTGTTTGATGATCATCTACCCAATCATCACCGCCCTGACTGGCTTTCAATTTGCTAACCTCCTGCCATACCTGCTGCAAGTAGTACTGTGGCGTTCCTGGTCACCAGTCCCCAAAGTGTGTCCTGGATTGTAGCCAGGGACCGGCTGGAAGGGATTGACATTCTCTAGTAAGGGGAAATGTATTTCAGAAATATGTATAGGGGTCAAAATGGGCTTTTATTTACTCTAAGAAGGAAGATCCCCTTAGAAACCTTCTGGTATATGGCCTGGGGGTCAAGGAAACAATATGGATTTGCCAATACTTGGAGTCCATTAACAATCTCTTGGACTCCTTGTACTTGGTCTTTGGCTTCTGCTCCTTTGTCTTGGGCTCTGGTACTTTGGTCTTGTGCTATGTTCTGATCCAGCTCTGGCTTCCTATTCTTGGTCTTTGGCTTCTTCTGTAGCTCTTGTGGCCTTTGTAATCCACTTTTTCCAGTCTCTGAAGAGTCTCAGATAGCTCTTCCTTTTATAGCCCCTTGTTTCAGACCAAAAACCTCTCTCAAAACTCTGGTTTTCAAAAGCTTAAACTATCCAGTTTTTCTCTTTCTATAATATATTAAACTTTGAAACTTACTTCAGCTAATGAAAGCCCTGAATTTCCTGCTTCTGCTCCTCATTTTTTAGGCTTTAAATCTTAAGTTAAAGCCCTTAAAACATTGATCAAATAGACTCCAGCTTGAAGCCAATCATACGCCTTGATTCAATTCTTTTGCCAAAAAGGTTTCCCTGGATGACTTGCTCTTGACCCTGGTTCAAACCTGAGGCTGCCTTGCTCCAGGTAAACAACTGCTCTGTGTTTCAAACAGTTTTGCTGTGATTTCTGTCATGTTTCCCCAGCAAATCTCTAGCGCTTCCACATATGTTTTACTTAGGCAAATTTTGACCCCTCAATTTTACAACGCTTCTCCATGTTTCTCCGTGTTTTCCTCAATGTTTCACAACTTTGAACCCACTTGCTGCTTGTCCTCTTGCCTCTCCTAGTTGTTCTTGGCAAAATTTGCTCTTTTTCCCTCACAGTTTCTCTGTCCTATTTCTGGCCTCTTTCTGGCTCCCTTCTTACTCCATTCTCCTTGTTAAATAAATTAACAGTTTTAACAAACTATAGATCATTTTCCCTCCTCTTTTTTTTTAATTATATGATATTAAATCCTTTTTAATCATAATCAGGCAGTATTTAACTATTATTTAACTGCTTCTTTTTATCCATTTTCCTCTCAAACAACACTAAAATCAGCTCTTCCAGCCTCTGTATCCAGTCTGGCTAGTTCCTTCAGGTTATCTCCTAGTCCTTCACTCACATCCTTTTAGCTCTTCAGCTAATCTGTCATCAGTCCATTAGTTTCATCAGTCCTCTGGCTACTCCTGAAACACAATCTTCTGGTCCTTTGGTCAACCTTCATCATGATTAGCTAGTCCTGCATCATAATCTTCTGGTCCTTCAGCTTCCTCAACCAGTCCCTCAACAAATTCTCACTAGGAACCTCCTTAGTTCCCTCTGCACAATGAACCATCTTGGTTCCCACAATTCAATATGAATCAAAATTCCGTCAACTAGCCTTCACTGTGACTAAACAGTCCCTCTTACTAGTCTTCTCTGTTAATTCTGTGAGCCACCTCAGTTCTTTATATCAGCCCCTGTTACCAGAACTTGTAGACCCAGGCATGAGTCTACATTGAACTGGCATTTGACTGGGCCCTCACAAGTGGCACTCCACTTAGGCCATTCAACCATAGATCAATGTCTATGTGTTTTTTACTAACCTAGGTGATTAACTCTGGGCTTTCAGTTGCAGAGTAATCAGCTCTACTTCCCAGAGGCCTGATCACACCAAGTTCTGCAGCTTCCTCCCCAAACAAACCGCCTTGGTGACACCTCTGAGAAAATCTATACCCTCCAATGCTCACTTTGGGTTCTCCCCCAAAGCTCCCATAGTGGCATAAACGAGGACACCCTACCAGTCCGTTAGGTAGGATGCTTGCTCACAGACCTCCTGTAACTGTATCAGGGTACATAGAGCCCTCAGAGCTCTTCCCCTCCTTGACAGCCCGCGTTGCCCGCCAGGGGTCTAAAACCTTCTCCCCTCCAGACAGACAAAGTTCCCTGCTTGCTATCTCAGTCTTCACCTTTCTGCAGCCACAGTTCCCTGCTAGGTGAAGAACTATAGCCCAAAGCAGCCAATATCTACTGCTGGGTGGAGGCAACATCTGCCTCTGGTAGTCCTTTGTTACCTATCAGCCAGGCCTTACTTACCCTAGTAGTCCTATGTTACCTACCATAACTGGGTATTACAGTATAATATCACCCCCATTGGGGCTATCCCAGCAAGCCTCAGGAACAACTTTGATCAAATACCTGACCCTCTTATGTGTGATCTCCCTGGTTGCACTCATCACTACCTGTTACACCTGCCTTAGATGTTTCCAAACTCTCCAGCCTAGAGGAGATAAGACTCATCCCACAGCTACCCATCAAGTACAGAATTTGGTCCTTAACCATCTATCCAATGCCACCATCTATACCAGTATGAAGCAGGCTATTTTCACCCTGCCCTCATTCTCTCACACACTATTTTAATCTGAACCCTCCAAGTACACCACAAAAATTCAGAAGGTGCTCCATGTAGCTAACCAACTCACCAGACAACAACAAGACTGGTTTGCGGCAGTCAACCTCAAGGAGCCCAACCTACATCATGACTTCCACACCTTTAGTCAGAGATTATTAGACTCAGTCAGCTCACCTTAAGACATAAACAACACTCAACACAAGCTATACTCCCTCTGTCAAGGAACTTCTTCCACAGCCAGTTATACCAAGAAGTTCTCCCAGCTTAAAGAGGCTCTTCAACAAGATGACAATGAAGCTTTCTAACTCTACTATGCAGGACTCCTCCCACAAGTTCAGGAGTTCCTACTTCACCATAAACTCCCTGACACCTATGAGGAAGTAATCAAGGAAGTACAAGATTGGGGTGGACGTACCAAGGAGACCCTGGTCAAGCAACCCACCCAGGTGGCTGCCATCCAGGTACTCCCCCTAAGGCCAACACTGAAGAGAAACCCCTACGCCTGGGAATGGTCCCTAAACTGGGCAGTGGATTCATGCTCTCCAGCAAAGAGAAGGCCCAACAAGTATCTCATGGGCTTTTCATGTACTGTGGCCTGGCAGGGCACACAGTCATGAATTGCCCTACAGCCTGCCCAAATCCCTTTAAACCCCACTAAAACCCCCAACCATTGATGACAGTTGACAAGGAAGGTAATAAAAAACTACACCTCTCTACTCTATGGTACCTATAACAATTTCCTCCAGTACTTTGAACACACACCAATTTATTGCTAGACACCAGGGCCATGGGGAATTTCATTGATCTCCTACTCCTAGAAACCTTAGTCTTGCAGACCCAACCAGGAGGAACTGCTTGCCTAGCCAATGGAAGTATGACCCCATTATATTGAGTAATCCAGCCCACTACAGTAGAAATTAGTGGAATACCCTTTGAGCTCAACTTTTTGGCCCTGAAGGACCTGTCCTTCCCCGTCATATTGGGGATGCCCTGATGGGAGCAAGCTAAATGCAATATTGACTGGGACACACACCAAGTCAAAATCTCCAGTAATGGGAAGTTGATCAGTGTGACTTTGGGACAAACCACTGCCCCCTCCTTGAATGTGGTGGAGATCTTGCCAACCTTAGAAAGCATCCTGTCACAATACAAGGACGTTTTCAGAAAAGCCCCCCTGCAAATCCTCCCCAAGCAAAGGGCAAGCAACCTCTGCATTGAACTCATACCTGGAGAGATACCCAAGTGGGGGAAGGTCTACCCCACCACACACACCCAGGTTATTGTCATGAAGGAGTACATATCAGAGTTGGTTGCCAAGGGACACATGAGGCGCTCCCAGTCTTTATGCTCCTCCCTGTCAGGGATTTCTTCCCTGCCTACTTCAATTATTTGTGTAATTCTTTACCATGTGTTAAAGGAAAAAGAACCAGCAGTCAGAGCCTAGACACTGTCCTTAACTTGAATGTTATCCCAGACAGGAATCAAACCCAAAACCCTACAGACAATTCAACTGTTAGTATATACTATCTATATGATTTTATATTACCTGTTTATATTGGTTCCTTTCATTTGAAGTATAGTTTTGACTTTGATTTTGCTCCAGAAATCTTACAGAACCATTTTAAATACGTCACTATATGCTTGAAGCCTGATTGGCTGCCTTGGTTCACTCTGCTGCTCTCAATTCCAAGGTCTCTTAACCAGGATATAGCTCTGTACTTTAATTTCCAATGTATTGAGCCTTTAACCTCTTAATTGTGTTTAATCTTGTTTCTTACCTGTGGTTCAAATATTGCAACTATATGGTCATACAAACCATTCAGTTCCAAATTAAGTCAGATATACAACAGGTATTATTCTTAAACATTGTCCTCATAAAAATCACTTTCAAATCACCTCCTACCATAAGATCCTCTTAAATAAGCCAGCCTCACTCTTATGGTATTTAAGAGAGTTATTTCTATCATTTCCACTTGTTCCAACAATAAAGAATTTTTCTATACAGGTACTCATTATCCTTCTGATAACTTATTTTTGAAGCCATGACAGGAATTTCATTCCTGTTCTGATTTCTAGCTTCCTTCTTGCCAGTGGTATTAACCTTGGAAACCCAACACCTACAACTGACTGGTACAACTCTTCTCCAGATGACGCCCATCAAAAGGAATCCCTTGCTCACAGATGGTTCAAATATCCCTCTGGCCATTGGGAACGTAAATTTCATTATGGTTGTTTGTTCACTCTGCCTCCTGCCAAACCTGCTCTGTGTTGCAACTGAACCAATGAGGATTCAGTACTTGGAATTGGGGAAGACAACAGTCCAATAGAAAGGACAGAATGATAAGAATAAGGTATTGTTTATTGTAGAATATTATGATTAATATACTATATGGGAAAAGCCACAAGGCCACAAAGGAGATGGCATAGTGGGAAGTTCCATGTAAGGTTTGAAGCCAATGAATAACTTGTGTGGGGATCAGCAAGTCAAATTGGTAGTGCTCCTAATTAGGATGAAGTACCTGCCATTTAATATTGCCATCAGATTAATCCATAACGTTAGATACGTTAAGGGGCAGCTCATTGAGCGCCACCTGTGTATTGTAAGATACGTTAGCAGGCAAGTCTGGGAACTTGATTGCAACATCTGGTTAGACCTTACGCCTCCTTCTATCTCTTGGTGTACGTGGTGGGATACTATCTCCTTGGTTGGTTCAGTTCTATGTTTGGAAGATTTACTTACTTGGGACACCTAGGACACCTCGCAATGGTCATGGTTCTTATTGGCTTAGTAATAGCAGGATTTAACTTAGGGGCTTTTTCCCACCAACTAGGGAATTTGTTCCCTACCAAGTGGGTCCTTGACAGCTTTTGAACCCATCTTGAGCTTCTTACTTAGAAGTTCAGAACCAACCCCTGCAAGTTACCTGCTTTATACCGCACTTATCAAGAGTTTGGCGGTCACCTTGATTACCGCCACCATTAGTCTGACCACCTATTATCTGGTTTGCCTTTTCCTGTTCACCAAGACCCATGTTGCCTCCAGCGCAATTGCTCCTCAACAGGTTCAAAACCAAACCGTGGTACTAAATCAGATTTCAGCAGTATCTCCCAACAACAACAAAGGGAACAAGATTCTCATGCTCCTGGCCTTCTCACAATCACTGTTTGAAACATCTCCTGCACAATTCCAGACTGATGCACAGAAGGTACACCACATGGCCAAAAAGCTCACAGGCAAGGCTCGCGTCTGGCACGCTAAAGCCATCCTTCAAGGGGAAAAATTACTAAACAACTACCCTGCCTTTTGCGACTCCTTGTGGTCCACTGTAGTGCCGGCACAAACCACAGAAGAACTCAGAGATCACATAATGACCTTATATCAAGTCAGAATGTCCACCAAGGACTATATTGAAGAATTCCCTTGCCTCAAGGAAGCAATTGGGATGACTGATGCCAAAGCTTGTTACCTCTTCCAGAAGAAACTGTCTCCTGAACTCAAGAACTTCCTGGCCCATCATGTATTACCTGACAAGTTTTCTGATCTTACCAAAGAGGTTTTGAAATGGTCCTCCAAGGTAAAACAGCTTCCTTCTTGTAACAACACCAAGACTCTGCCTGCCTGTAACTTACCATCCCCTGCCAAGTTTCCAAAGGGATTAGTTCCTAAACCCGGGGGAGGTCACCAGTTGGCCCCCAAAGAGAAACAACGTCAAGTCTGCAAAGGACTGTGTCTCTACTGTGGTCAATCAGGTCATTCCGCCAAGGAGTGCAAGGCACTCTCCAAGGTACAATCTACTTCAGGCCATCTCCTTTCAACCACAGATGCCAATAAATCTTCCACTCAGTCTTACACTCTTTTGCCTGTTTTTTTAGACCACATATTTGGCACTGCAGCCAGCTAAGCACTGATTGACACAGGAACAATGGGGAACTTCATTGATCAAGATCTTTTGACTTTGTTAGGGGTTGAGACCTCAGGACTAGCCTCTGTAAGACTAGCTGAAGGTACCCCTGCCCAAGTAGGGCGCCTGGTCAAACCCCTCCACACTCAGGTGGGGAACAACTCATACCACCTACCCACCTTTAAGCTCTCCAACTTGGCCTTCCTGTTAGTCTTGGGATTTCCCTGGTGTCAGGAAGCCAAGTTACAGCTCAACTGGGACACCAATTTAGTCACACTTTACTCTCATGGAAAAACTACCACCATGCCTCTCAAGAGACCATATCACCAGGTACCAGAGAATTTCACGGCCTACCTGAACTCTCTACTTCTTTTGGGTGACCAAGGACGGGACTCCATACCAGAAGAAATCCAAGACTTAAAGAAGGCCTTCAGCAAAGAACTCTGCTCCATCCTCCCCAAGAGAAGACCATCTGATCTTAGAATTGACTTGATACCAGGCTCCTCCCCTATGTGGGGAAAACTCTATCCCATGAACCAAGCACAGGGAACGCAATGAAATTGTACCTTGACAAAAATTTATCCAAAGGGTTTATGCGTCAATCCAACTCCCCATTCTCATCACCCATGTTCTTTATAGGGAAAGATGACAGCACCCTTAGACCAGAGGTGGACTTCACCAAACTGAATGCCATAACCATTAAGAACCAAAACCCCTTACCATCCGCTGAGTCCCTTACCAACCAACTTACTCATGCCAAGGTGTTTTCCAAACTAGACCTACACAGTGCTTATAATTGGATATGTATTGCTGAAGGTCATGAATGAAAGACGGCAGTTTGCACTCCCTTTGGGCTCTATGAATACCTTGTGATGCCCTTTGCATTGAGTAACACCCCTGCAGCCTTTCAAGGCCAAATGAGTGAGGTACTCTTCCCTCTACTTGATGTCTGTGTGGTTGTCTACCTTGACAACATCTTGGTGTACTCACAGGACAAGGTGACCCATATTATACACCTATGGGAGGTCCTCCAATTGCTCATTGACAACTGATTGTTTTGTAAACTTGAAAAATGAAAAAAAAATTGTTACCAAAATTGAATTCCTTGGATATAAGATTAATATAGGCAGTTTTGCAGTAGCTCCCTCCAAGGTACAGGCAGTCTTGGACTGGCCAAGACTCACAACATGTACCAAAAATTGCGGATTCTTAGGCCTAGCAAATTTTTGCCACAAGTTTATCAAGGATTTCTCTTCTACTGCTCTTTCTCTCACTCACCTGACCTCTGAAAAGGTTCCCTTTGTCTGGTTGCTGGAAGCTGACCAGGCATTTGAGACCCTCAAAAAGCTTTTCACCTCAGCCCTGGTCCTTCTCCACCCTGACCCTGAGTGCCAATTTTTTTGGACACAGACGCCTCCAACTTTTCCCTAGGAGGGGTGTTGCTGCAGCTTGGGGAGGATAGTGAACTCCGCCCTGTGGCGTTCTACTCCTATAAGCTGCTTGACTGAGAGAGAAATTACTACGTGTACAATAAGAACTCTATTTGCCATTTTCAAATCCTTGGACCACTGGCAACACTACTTAGAAGGAAGTAAATTCTCCATGCAAATCAGAATCAACCATAAGAACCTCCTCTAATTCACTGAGAAGAGAAAGATTAGCCCATGTCTGGCATGATGGGCTATCAATCTACTTGCCTTTGACTTCAAGATTAGTTACACTCCAGGACACCAGAACATAGTACCAGACGCCATCAGTAGACAAGAGGACTTGGATGACCCAAGCCAGTCCTACATTAAACACAATGAACGCACCATTGTTGCACCTGAACCAATGAGGATTCAGTACTTGGAATTGGGGAAGACAACAGTCCAATAAAAAGGACAGAATAATAAGAATAAGGTATTGTTTATTGTAGAATATTGTGATTAATATACCATATAGGGAAAGCCACAGAGCCACACAGGGGTGGCATGATGGGAAGTTTCATGTAAGGTTTGAAGCCAAGGAATAAATTGTGTGGGGGATCAGCAGGTCAAATTGGTAGCTCTCCTAATTAGGAGAAAGTGCCCACAGTCTGATATTGCCATCAGATTAATTCATGTTGTTAGATACGTCAAGGGGCAACTCATTGAGCGCCCCTGTGTATTGTAAGATACATTAGCAGGCAAGTCTGGAAACTTGGTTGCAACACCCCCCTTGCCCCCTGCTTGTTGTCAGACACCACAACCAGAGTCTGTGGAAGGTCTGGGAAGGTTTGCACAAACAGCCTTTGTGTGGGGATGGCGCAGCAGGGGTGCAAGCAATCATTGTGAAGCTTCTTGGTGTTTCCTTGGGCATCTTCAAGTTGATAAATGTGGTTGTCATAGACTGCAGCTATCTTGAAGGGCCCTAGGTGGTTGGGTTCCAACTTGGCAGAATTGGGATTGAGGGTGTAGACAGTGTCACCTATGATGTATCTAGCTTTGAGGTGCTTTGTCCCTCCTGCAATCCACTTGTGTTTGATTTCCCGGGCTTTGGCACGCCATTGGTCTAGGGATGAAGTTGTGACTAGGGGAGGCTTGTTGGGAACCTTGGACCGTAACTTTCCCTGTTCAACCCCTGTCAGACTGTCAGGTGTCCCAAAGGCCAGGGTGCTGGGACTGAACCCTGTGCCCCTGTTGATTCTTGCTTGCAGGATAAGTAGAGCAGTGGGTAGGTATTCAGTCCATGTGGTGTTAGGATGCTCTTGTGAGAGCTTGGCAATCAAATAAACCAGTGAGCTATTTAACTGTTCCACACATCCATTGGCTTGAGGATGGTAGGGGGTTGTAACTATACGTTGGAGTGTGTTCTTAGCACAGTATGCCTTCATGACATGCCCAACAAGTTCAGGGCTGCTATCTGTGATGAGATGCTTGGGTTGCCCAACGCAGGCCACAATTTCCATGCCAATAAAGCGGGTAATGGTGGTGGCGGTGTGGTTGGTTATTGCCCAGGCAACTGGCCAGCAAGTGAAGTAGTCAATGGCAGTGATGATGTACTTCTTTCCCAGTCTGTCTTTGGGTAGTGGCCCCACAATGTTGAGGGCCCACTGCTCAAAGGGTTCCATGGCCTTGATGGGCAGGACAGACTTTGGGGGTGCAGGTTTGGATGTGTTCTTTTTGCACAACATGCATGTTTTAAGGAGGTCCAATATGTCTTGATGCATGCGCAGCCACCAAACCTTCTGTTTCATTATCTCAAAGAGGTTACGCCTATTATGTGACCCAGGGCTTGGTTGTAGTGCAATATTGTGTCCCCTTGTTGCGTGGTGGGAATGTAAGGTGTCTTCTCACCTGTCTCTGCACAGCGGCAGACGTTACCAGCATTGGTGGTTAACTGACTTTTGTTGTCCTTCAATTTGGAGATGGTGACCAAGTTAAGGCCCTTGTAGCAAGTTTCCTCAGGGCAGAGGTAGAGCATGGGCTAATCTGGATCCAAACCATCATCCCCAGTGATGAACACTACATAGAGTTGCAAAAGAGCATCAGCTGTGACAAGTTCCTTCCCAGGCCTGTATTCAATGCGCAACTGGTAGGGGGATAGAAGCTCAACCCATCCTGCTTGGCGGCGTGTCAAGTGGGACTGTGTGTTGAAGTACTGGATCAACTTGTGGTCTGTCAGAACATGGGGTGGGAAGGTAACTCCTTCCAGGTAACAGCGCCACTTCTTAACACAGTATACAATGACCGCCAATTCTTTATCATGGATGGGGTAGCATTGTTCTCAGTCAGTAAGTTTCCTGGACTCATATACCACATGGAGAAAGATGCCATTGTCAGTTTCTACCCTTAGCACGCCCCCTATGGCCCTTTGGAGGCATTGGTCTCAAGTTTGTACTGTTGGTTACAATTGGGGAACTGCAGTACTGGTGCTGTTGTGAGACTTTGCTTCAACATCTTGAAGGCTCAATCTCTGACAGGGGTCCAATGGAAGCGCTGTTTGGTATTAAGGAGCTCAGTGAGAGGTGCAATTAGTTCCCCACAATTGGAAATGAACTTGCGTATGTAGGCAACCATTCCTAGGAATGTCTGCACATGACCCACATCAGTGGGGGCAGCATGCTAGTGATTGCCTTGATTTTGGCAGGGTTGTGCTTTATCCCTTGGGCAGAGATGGTTTACCCAAGGAATAACAGCCCCAACTTGAGAAACTTGCATTTGGAGGGTTTAGCTTTTAGCTGGTTTTTCTGAAGGGTGTTGAGGACAGCACAGAGGTGTTGAAGGTGAATGGTTTGATCTTGACTGAAGATAATAATGTTTTCAAGGTACACAAGCACACATTTTCTAATCAGTTCCTCAAATGCTTTGTTCATTAACATGGCAAAGGTGGAGGGAGTGTTTGTCATAACAAAGTTCATGACACAACACTCAAACAAAATGTAGCGCGTGCAGAAGGCAGTTTTTGCCTCATCCCCTGGTGCAATGCAGACTTGGTTGTACCCTGCAGTGAGATTGATCTTGCTAAAGACCTTTGCACCTGCAAGTGTATCAAACAGGTTGTCAATCAGCGGCAGGGGGTATTTGTTCTTAACTGTTGCCTCATTTAGGGCGCGGTAGTCTGTGACCAGGCAAAGGGACCCATTCTTCTTAGCTACAAAGAAGACAGCTGCCCTGTATGGAGAGAGCAAGGTGAAATAAAAGCCCTTATTGAGTGCATCCACAAGGTGCTGACGGAGAGTCTCATCTTCCTTTAGTGTAAGATGGTATAATGGTTGTGCTTTAGGTAACAACCCCTGAAGTTGTACAGTGTGCTGGATCTCCCGGGGAGGAGGTAGTTGTTCAAGTGTCTCACTGAACACGTCCTTGTATTCCTCAAGGAGTGCAGCAAGCGCTGGTGGTGGTGAGGAGGTCAAGGGAGGGACCGCAGATGGTTCAGCGCAGATAACTTCAACTGAGCATTGGTTAAAGTCTAGTTCCCCCCCCCTTAAAATTGTACAAGCCTGTCTCTGTTATTCTGACAAACACAGTATCATGGAGTAACTTGCTCATTTCCACAGGTTAAATCTGGAACCCCACCCCATTTCTGTTGAGGGTGATGACAGAGGTATCCCAATTGATGTAGGGACAGTTGTGCCAAAGCCAGTTGAGACCAGCAATTACGTTATAGCTGAGCCCTGCCACGATTGGCCCAGAGAGCTTAACCTGGATGTTCCCCATTCTCACAGAGAAGGATACCATCTTGTGGGTGATGGCAACTCTGCGGGAGTCAGCTACCTGTACTGCTTTGAACCTGCTGGGCACTTGTTCTAATTGCTGAGAGTCAGCAAATGCCTGGTCCACCATAGTGTGGTTGGTCCTGGTATCTACCAGTAATTTTTGGGTGTTCCCACAGAAACAGAAGGGATAGGACAAGTGTGTTACTTTATTTTAGTAGTGGCTTGCTTTCAATACGGGGCCGTCACTGTGGACTTGAAAGACATCCAGGGTTTTGACTTTGTGAATGTTGTAGTTGCAGGGATTTTTTGTGATTGGGGATTGAGAGGATGGGTCAGGTGGAGTTGAAAGGCCTCTTGTTGCTACAATCCCCAGGCTTTTCCCTGATCCTTGATCTGTGCTAGCTGAAGCTCTCCCTTGCGGGGGCGTTTAGTCCCACTATCCTGCTGACGGGGCTGGCGGCGGCCTACTTGATTGTGGCCACTGCCAGGTGTGGTACAGGGTTGGGATGGAGCGTCACTGGTATGGCAGAAGACCATTGAGGCCTGATTGTTAGCCTTCATGATGGCCTTATAGCAGTCTTTGATGGAGGTGCAGCAACCTACAGGAACCCACTTACAGATATGAGGTTTTAACCCATTGATGATGAGAGTGAGTAGCATTGCATTTCCGTTGGTCACAGCTTTGGGGGTGACAGCAAGAGCTTGTTGCCAAGCGCAAGGTACTCAGGAACAGAACCTTTTTGTTTGATTGCTAGAAGAGGAGTTTCCACAACAATGGGGGATAAGGTTTTGGTGTAGCAGGACTTGGCAGCGTCTTGGAATGCCGCCCAGGTAACGTCAAGTTCCTGGATGGCCCAGTTGGTGAACCACACAGCGGCGGGTCCTGTGAGGCAACCAGATGCAGTGGCAACCCACATGGGCTCAGGGACCTGAAAGATGCAAAGGTGAGTTTCAGTAGATTAGAGCCAACTGACAATGTCAGCCCCTTTGACGCCACCAGCAAAGGATTCTAGCTGAAGGTTGAGCATGCGCTGGGACAGAGCTGACTGGGGCAGGGTGATGCTGGCTTCACACTACCTGAGGCAGAGCTAATTGTACACGCTGGTGAGAACTAGTTGGTCTTGATAGATGATGTACCTGTTGGGGATGTCCCCCTCAGGGATTGGCAGGAAGGTCTCTTGTTGGGGAGTAGCCATATGGCCTGTACTCTGTCCTTTCTTGGGGGATTTTTGTTTTAGGTAGGTTGTAAACCTACCGCTGCTACCACTGTTGCAACTGAACCAATGAGGATTCAGTACTTGGAATTGGGGAAGACAACAGTCCAATAGAAAGGACAGAATAATAAGAATAAGGTATTGTTTATTATAGATTATTGTGATTAATATACTATATGGGGAAAGCCACAAGGCCACAAGGGGGTGGCATAGTGGGGAGTTCCATGTAGGGTTTGAAGCCAAGGAATAACTTGTGCAGGGATCAGCAAGTTGAATTAGTAGCGCTCCTAATTAGGATGAAGTACCCGCCATTTGATATTGCTATCAGATTAATTCATGTTGTTAGATACGTCAAGGGGTAACTCATTGAGCGCCCCTGTGTATTGTAAGATACATTAGCAGGCAAGTCTGGAAACTTGGTTGCAACACCTTACTCTCTGAAGATCATTTCCTCTCTCACATCATGACCATAGCTTATTTATCCACCTTGGATCAAGACATCATAGCATCCCAACTCCTTGATAAGGATAATCCTCCCACTGGGCTTACTCCAAACAACGGATCTTGGTCAAAGAATGGAAGCCTTTATGTACCCACCAATGAACACCAACAAACAATCTTGGAAAGTTTCCATGACTCCCCTCTCACAGAAAATGGAGGCATTTGCAAAACAGTCAAGAGAATCTAACAAATATACTGGTGGCCTAATCTGAAGAAAACATTTGCCCAATATATCTCCACATGTGTGCTGTGTGGTTGCAACAAACCCTCCATCATGAAGCCCCAAGGACTACTCAAACCATTACCCATTCCTCCGCGTCCTTGGCATTCCATCTCCATGGACTTTATTGTGGACCTTCCAGAGAGTGACAACATGACTGGCATCTTTGTGGTAGTAGATTGGCTAAAAAAATATGCAATCCTTACGCCCTTCAAACGCGCAACAGCAGAAGACACTGCCAACATGCTCTTTACTTATGTAATTGCCAACCACAGAATTCCCAACAACATCATCTCAGATCAAGGTAAACAATTCACATCCAAGTTCTGGCAGTTCCTAATGAAGGCATTACATGTGAAAACTCTCATGTCTACATCCTTTCATCCTCAGACTGACAGACAAACAGAAATGGTTAACCAAGTATTAGAAGGTTTTCTCAGGAACTATGTGAACTTACAACAGGATGATTGGGTATCCTTACTTCCACTTGCCTGACTATGCTATAACACCAATCACCATGACTCTATTGGAGTATCCCCCTTCTTTGCCAACTATGGATATAACCCTGAAGATCTTCCTGACCCTGCAACCAAAGACACTATTCTTTCTGAGCACCAATGGGCAACATCTTTACTCAAGAATCATCAACAACTCAAGACACAACTGGAAAAGACCATCCTGCAGTATAAGATCCAAGCTGATAAACATCAAAGAACACCTGAAGACATACAAGTGAAAGTCTATGTGTTCCTCAGTGCAAAGAATCTCAAACTGGATATTTCGGGGCAAAAACTAGGGCCAAAGAAGATTGGGCCCCTGTTGGTCATTGAGCGATGCTCTGATGTTAATTTCCAACTCAAACTTCCTGCAGGCCCCTCCGCCCATGATGTCTTCCACATTAGCCTTCTGTCTAAATTCAAAGGGTTACCATCTGACATGGACCACAAGGACCCTCTTCCTATCATTTTGAACCATACTCCGGAATGGGAAGTAGAAGATATCCTCAATCACTGTAACTCCCAAGGCAAACGTCAATACTTGGTAAAATGGAAGGGTTATGAGGTAGAATCCAATTCCTAGAAACCAGAAGAGAACCTAGAGAATGCACTGGAAGCCCTCTCACAATACAAAGAGACTCTGGAAGGGAAGGACCTTCCTGGGGAGGAAGTGTCAGGGATTTCTTCCCTGCCTACTTCAATTATTTTTGTAATTCTTTACCATATGTTAAAGGAAAAAGAACCAGCAGCCAGAGCCTAGACACCGTCCTTAACTTGAACCTTATCCCAGACAGGGGTTGAACCAAAACCCTACAGAAAAATCAACTGTTAGTATATACTATCTATATGATTTTATATTACCTGTTTGTATTGGTTCCTTTCATTCTAAGTACAGTTTCAACTTTGATTTTGCTCCGGAAATCTTACAGAACCATTTTAAATATGTCACTATACACTTGAAGCCTGATTGGCTGCCTTGGTTCACTCTGCCACTCTCAATTCCAAGATCTCTTAACCAGGATATGGCTCTGTACTTTAATTTCCAATGTATTGAGCCTTTAACCTCTTAATTGTGTTTAATCTTGTTTCTTACCTGTGGTTCACATATTGCAACTATAAGGCCATACAAACCATTCAGTTCCAAATTAAGTCAGATATGCAACAGGTATTATTCTTAAACATTATCCTCATGAAAATCACTATCAAATCACCTCCTACCATAAGATCCTCTTAAATAACCCAGCCTCACTCTTCTGATATATAAGAGAGTTATTTCTATCATTTCCACTTGTTCTGACAATAAAGACTTTATCCTATACCAGCTACTCATTCTCCTTCTGATAACTTATTTTTGAAGCCATGAGAGGAATTTTATTCCTGTTCTGGTTTCTAGATTCCTTCTTGCTAGTGGTATCAACCTTAGAAAACCCAACACCTACAACTGACTGGTACAACTCTTCTCCAGATGATGCCCATCAAAAGGAATCCCTTGCCCACAGCTGGTTCAAATATTCCTCTGGCCATTGGGGACGTAAATTTCATTATGGTTGTTTGTTCACTTCACCTCCTGCCAAACCTCCTCTGGTTAGACCTTATGCCTCCTTCTATCTCTTGACTTATGTGGTGGGATACTATCTCCTTGGTTGGTTCAGTTCTATGTTTAGAAGATTTGCTTACTTGGGACACCTAGGACACCTTGCAATGGTCATGGTTCCTATTGGCTTGGTAATAGAAGGATTTAACTTAGGGGCCTTGGCCCATCAACTAGGGAACTTGTTCCCTGCCAAGTGGGTCCCTGACACTCCCCAATATTCTTTGTAAAGAAGAGTGACGGAGGACTACAACCATGTGTTGACTACAGCCTGCTCAATGCCATCACAGTGAAGGATTGCTACCCAGTCCCCTCTGCAGAGCAACTGACGGATTGCTTGACAGGAGTATATGTATTTTCCAAGCTCAACCTACGCAATGCCTACAACCAGGTCCAAATTGTGGAAGGCAACAAATGGAAAAAAGCAGTCTGCACGCAGTTTGGATTATACAAATACCTGGTAATGCCCTTTTGCTTGTGCAACTCCCCCTCTGTGTTCCAGGCCCTCATGAATGAGATCCTGTTTGAACTCCTGGACGTATGTGTGGTGTACTTAGACAACATCCTGGTATACTCAAAGGATGAGACTACCCATCTCCAAGACCTTGAGAAAGTTCTTTCCAGACTCCAGGAAGCAAAACCCTACTGTAAACAGTAGAAGTGTGAATTCATGAAACCTGAGGTAGAATTCCTGGTCTATGTCATTAGAAAGGTGGGATTCACCATTGCTCCCTCCAAGGTGACTGCAGTACTGGATTAGCTAATCCCCAATTCCAGGATCAAACTTAGGGGATTCTTGGGCTTGGCAAACTTATGTAGAAAGTTCATTAAGAATTTTGCCAAGATAGCCCACCCCCTCACCACCCTCACAACTAAGAGTGTACCCTTTGAATGGTTGGACGCAGCTCAGGAAGCCTTTGAGGCCCTTAAGATAGCCTTTACCTCTTCCCTTTTCCTGAGAAGACTGTACCCTGAGCTCCAATTTTTTGGAGACCAATGCATCAGATTTTGCATTAGAGGAGGCTCTCATTCAGGAAGGGGAGCCTGGAGTATACCACTCTGTGGCATACTTTTCCAAGAAACTGCTGGACCGGGAATGGAACTACACTGTTTACAAGAAGGAACTCATGGCAATTGTGAGGGCCTTTGAACATTGGCAAAGATACCTGGAAGGAGCCAAGCACACAGTCATTGTGCGTACAGACCACAGGAATCTTTTATACCTCACAGAAAACAGGAAGATCTTCCAGTGTTTAGCTAGGTGGGCTTTGGACCTGTCCTCTTATGATTTCAAACTAAGCTACATCCCAGGCCATACCAATGAAGCCCCAGAAGCCCTTAGTCAAAGGGAAGACCTCAACAATGGGGACCACTCATATGACCACTTCAACACTTGTCCAGTTCTTAGACCCAAACAATTTTTGCTCACGGTCCTAGGTATATCCCAACCCACCTCCACATTGGAAGATGAGATCAAGGTAGCCCAAAAGGATTTGCCAATGATCCAGGGGATAGTGGACAAGGTGAATTCTGATAACCCAAACCGCAACTACAAGCTGAGACAGGGTCTACTCTTCATACACAACAGATTAGTGGTTCTCCCAGGGGCTATCCAGGACCAGGTCCTCAAAGAGATCCATGACTCTCCTCTGGGAGGTCACAGGGGAGTAAAGAAAACTATGGAAAGGCTCCACTTGAACTACTGGTGGCCCTAAATGTTCCCACAGGTGAAGAACTACATCAGTTAGTGTGTATTATGCATGAGAAACAAACACTCTATGCAGAACCCTCACGGACTTCTTCAACCCCTCCAGATTCCCACAATGCCATGGGAATCAATCTCCATGGATTTCATCACTGATCTTCCTCCGAGCAAAGGGTTCACCAGCATCCTGGTATTTGTAGATTGACTCACCAAAGCAGTAGAGTTTGTGGCCTGCTCTAGTGGGATGACAGCCATAGCCACTGTCCGTCTGTTCCTTGATCACATCTACAGACACCACAAACTACCAAAAGACATCATCTCTGACAGAGAAACACAATTCACCTCCAAGTTCTGGGCAAAACCATGAGGCAGCTATAGATAAAGTTGAACATCTCAACCGCCTTCTATCCTCAGACCAATGGACAGGCAGAACGTATCAACAAAATCTTGGAAATATACCTCTGAACCTACGTCAACGCCAAACAAGACAACTGGTCAGATCTGCTGCTCTTAGCTCAGTTCAGCTGTAATAGCTCCTACCACTCAGGGACTAAGATGACCCCCTTTAAGGCTAACTACAGCTACTCTTCTCAAGGAATCCCAACCTCAGGACAACCAGGTACTGTTCCCTAGGCCAACAAATACTTCCAGACCCTCTAAGACACCTAGGAGGAACTACAGAGTAACCTACAAATGGCCCAACAACGCTACAAGACTCAGGCAGACAAACACCAAAGGCCTACACCCAAGTTCCCAGTAGGGTCTAATGTATACCTGGATACCAAGAACCTAAAACTTAACCAGGTGAGGCGCAAGCTTGAACCAAGGCGCATTGGTCCCCTCTGAGTCCTCCAGAAGGTATCAGCTACTGCCTACAGGGTACAACACCCAGCCCACTCCAGCGCACACAATGTGTTTCACGTCTCCAGGCTAACAGCTAAGTGTGGTCCTCCACCACCTCATCAGACTGAGGACTCTATACCTCCACCTGAAGTCCTACAACACACACCAGAATGGGAGGTGGATGCATTGCTGGGTTACCAAAAGGTTTGCAACCAGATCCAATATCTTGTCTCCTGGGTAGGGTACCCATCAGAGTCCAACTCTTGGGAACCAGAGTCTAACCTCATCAACACCCCCAACAAGATTGCCCAGTACCATCAGGGAAAGGATGCTCTAGAGGGGGGAGGAAAGGCAGATGTCAGGAATATTCCTGACATAAACCAAATTATCACTGAAGGACAAGTTTGGAAAAGAAAAGGAGTTTTTCTGGTCAAGAAGGCAAAATTTAATGAGGACTTTCCCCCTATAATTGGGGGAATTAAAAATCAAACCAAGGAAGAAACAGAATTTAATGGCCAACAGAATAAAAAATATCCAAGCAGGCGCCCATCACGCCCGCCAGCACCCTCTGCTAGCCTCCCACTGACCCTCCACTGCCCAGCCAGCCCCCCCACTTGCCCACCCAGCCGCCAGCAGGCCTGTCGCCAGACCCCAGCCCGCTCGCTCCCCGAGTCCCAGTCAGCCACCCACCTGGGTCCCAGGCCCCAACCCACAGCCAATCAGCAGCCATCATTACCTGCAGCCAATCAGAAAACTCCCAGTTTCCAAAGGGAAAAATATTGATTAATTCCTGCCCTTCAGAAGAAGGACAAATTCAGGGTTCAGATTCTGTGGAATATTCTGACTCCCCAGAAGTTGGGAAAATTCAGGTTTCAAACCTTGAGAACAATTCAACTCCAAACCAATGGGATTCAGAGCACCAAATCACATGCTTGAGTCCAGACCTCAGCCAAACTAAGCCTTTTAAGACCAAAATAGATTGTGAAAAATCCATGAGCCTTCAACATCACCTGACTCCACTCCCAGGGGAAATCATTGGCTCTAGTCAAAAATGGCCAACCCCCCAACAGAGTGTCCAGGAACAAGAATTTGGCCACTTTCTCAAACTCCAATTCCCAATCACATTTTCCAAACCTTTAGGCTCTCCAATCCCTTGCTTCCATTCCCACTTGCAAAACTTTGCACAGTGGGAAGCACTATAAATAAGGGGACCTCTCCTCAGTAATAGCTTGTGCTATTATTGAGCCTAATACCCTCAATAAAGCTAAATTCACTTAAAACTTAAGTCAACTTTAAACTAGTTAGTCCCTGCCAAACTCCCTCCAATCCAAGGAAGATGAACCATCTCATCTTCACAGCTGTGCTTACAGCTTGCCTTGGGATTGGAGGCTATCAACAAGGACCAGAGTTCTTTGGCCCCTCACCAGAAGGGCTAGGTCATGATCCTCACTATGACCCTGGACAACTCAACCTCCCCTACTCTGGTTCCTGGCCTCCCCTGGTGTCCCTGTATTCCACGCTGTCTATTGTGGTGTACACCTCCATGTACTATGTGTTGATGTACTTTGCCGGAAGCTTCAAAGATACAACCCCCATGCTAAGGTCTTCTGTTAAGTTGATGACCATCTACCCGATCATCACCACCCTGACTGGCTTCCAATTTGCCAACCTTCTGCCATATCTTCTGCAAGTAGTACCTACCATAACTGGGTATTACACCTCCCAACTAATTGGCTTCAGCAACAAAGAATAGAACCCTGCCAGGTGCTGCAATAAACCCACACTAATTGGAAGCACATCTGTTGCCATATATATTTACTTATATTAAAAACCAACCCAAGATGGTATTACATCAACACAATAAAAATAATAATTCTTTTTCAAGAACCAAAATCTTGACAGCTGGGCTCTACACATGAGGGTGAAAGTAGAAACATGCCTTAATGTTAGCAGTTAAGTAACAGGTCTTTCAGAAAGCCACAATTAATTTTATGAATCTTAAATTTAGAAAGCCAGGGGGATAACTTGAAAGGTTAACAAAAATGTGCCAGAAAATCTATAAGAGCCCGGCTTGCTGATATCACTTGAAGAGAGATGTAATGAATAAACTATGATACTAAAGAAGCTCATCCAAGCTTAAAGTAAAAACCTGCTACTTTTTAACTGGCTAAATAGAATTTCAGGCAAAAAAATAAATAGAATCTAATCTACTGGTAATGTGAAACAGAATCAATTTGAATAAAGTAATGGTTATAGCTTAAGTATAGTTAAAGCAGCATTTATTTATATAAGTTACATCTTAAAACTTAAAACCAATCCACAATCTATCAGCCATCAGAATCCTCTGATGAGGAGGCATTTGAGGTATTGGCTATTGTGTACTGGCAGATAGATATAGTTCTTATCAGAGGTCTCTGTGGGGCTGAAGAATTTGTTGAAGGTGTTCTTGCCAGAGAAAGTTTTTTAGGAAGAAGAGGTTTAGAATCCTCTGATGAGGAAGCATTTGAGGTATTTACTGTTGTAGGTTGGCAGACAGGTTTAGATCTCACCAGATGTCGCAATGGGGATGAAGAAAATTCTGTAGGAATTCTTTTCAGAGAAGGTTCTTTAGGCAGGAGAGATTTAGAATCCTCTGATGAGGAATCATTTGAGGCATTGGCTGTTGTGTACTGGCAGATAGACGTAGTTCTTATCAGAGGTCTATGTGGGGCTGAAGAATTTGTTGAATGTGTTCTTGCCAGAGAAGGTTCTTTAGGCAGGAGAGATTTAGAAGTAGATAATTTGGAACAGGGAATGGACTTGAGCTTTTTGTAGGATGTCTCTGATCCTGAGAACTTAAAGAAGCATCCAAATCAAGAGGCACATCTTTAGCAAGAGAGATAGAGCAAGTGTGCTTGAGGCTTGTAAATGGAGCTGGGGGGAAAAGGTTATCATCAGAATCAAAGAACAGAATAGGGCTTGTTACAGTAGGGGATGGATCAAGTCCAAATGTGCCATCATCTTCTAGGATTATAGTATCTGAGTGAGGTAGGTCAGGTGTGGGAGAACTTGTAGCAGATTTAGGAAATCTTTCAAAGAATACTTTAGTGGCAACCCGGCCAGAGAGACAGATCTCTTCTTCACTATCAGTTGATGCCAATATGAGAGATTCTTGTAGGGTAGAGAGATGTGGTAGAAGAAGATGCTCAGGATAGCCTTGAATAATCTCTTCTAGAAGGCTGAGAGATAACAGTCTGGATGTACTGGTTTGATCAGAAATTTGCTGACAAAGGATGGATACAGGTTCTCCATGAGGCTTGCTGTGGGTCAGGTAGGTTAAAAATTTAATAGCCTGAACTCTACCAAGTGCAGATTGGGAGTTGAGCTTTATAAACACTTTGTCCATTATATATTCAAGTGGGAACACAGTCTTGCCATATAAGGTAGAATGGATATGTGTCAAAAGTTTAAAGGCATGATGAGATAATAGTAGATTATCATTGAGGATGCAACTCCCAAGTGGGATAAGCAAAGGGAGAAGAGAATCTCTTAGCACAATTGAGGATACAGGCTCAAGATTGATTTTGAGTTGTAAGCAATATAAGGTGGAAATAAGTATGCTGGATGCACAAGCCTCTGCGCAAAGGATGCTAAATTGGGCAACAAGAAGCTGAAGGCCAGATAGTAATGACATTTTGGACAGTTGGTTTACTTAAAAGGAGGGCTGGATTAGAAATTAAGCATAAGAACAAGCTTAAAATTTAAAGGAAAAAGATGAACATAATAAAAAAAGGTAAATTGGAGTTCAAATAACTACTATTTCAATCAATTTTAATAAGTTTAAAGATAAATAAAGCAATATAGGAAGCTTAAAACACATAATTTAACATGCTAAAAAAATGTGAGACACCTATTTATTCAGTTTAAAGCTATCAGTGAGATAGCATAGATGATTACATCAGAATTAATATAAAATTATTATGTTGGGAAAAAACTCTATCTACCCTTAAAGGAAATAAACAACATTAAGAAATTACTTAAAGATGAGACTTGAAAATAAAGCAAATAAAAAATTCTGGCTGCATTCAAAAAAGTGAAAAAGAAATTGCTTAAATATGAGACTTTAAAAATGAAGCAAATAAAAAAATCTGGCTGCATTCAAACAAGTAAAAAAAGATAGCTCAGGGAGAAAAAGATGTTTTGAGCCTACAACTTACCAGTAGTTACTAGATAGTACTAACTAATGAAAGTGAAAGGTGTGAGAGATAATCAAAGCAATAGTAAATACCTCAGATTATCAATGGCAACCTCAATTATTGGCCTCAAAAATTTCTTCAAATGATGGGCTTCAACTAACATATAAGCAAATATATCTGTCAGGGATTTCAGCTCAAGTGCACTCAAGCTGCAAAGAATTAAACTGAATTGACTTATCATAATTATCTAAATTTAAAGTTGATGCTCAAGCCAAAAGCTTGATTTTGCTCATACTTACATGCAATTCCTTACAAGCAACTTTAGATTTTTTAAAGGGAGCAAAATTTTATTCGAGTTCAAAGGCGGCGTTTTACAAGCAACTTTAGAGGCATGTAGTTTGAATCCAGTGGAGTGTGGCCCGAATTATTTGAAATGAAGATATATGCCACTCAAGATTTAATATATTTTCTTATTATTAATTTTTAAAACTGTGGTTAACCATTGAAACTATGTCAATGAGGCTTATCTGCATAGCTTATCCAATTCCAGAATGTGTGGATAATTATAGAAACATGAGCAAGATATTGTTTGAGATAATATTGAAATTTGATTTAATTCACTATACTTTTAGATTATTAGATTTTAAACTGTAAGATTAGGATTAAAGTAACTGAAGAAAATGTGAGTGTTGTGGTGAACAACAAATAGTCAATTCTGGGAGGTACGTAATCAACTTTTTTTCGCTGAGTGGTTGCACCTAGGGCTGCTTCGGCCAAGCCCGGGCAGCCGCGGCCAGTTTCTGGCTCCTGGTCACTCTTATCAAATATTTATTTAAAATTGACTAAATATTAGTTAAACTCGTTTTAGTCATAGCGGCCTTGAACCGAAAGCTAGCCGGGGCTGAGCCGAAGCTTCCCTAGTTGCACCTAAGGGAAACCATTTTGGGGCGAATACTCGTTAATCATTCAAATTTGAGATTCAACGTAAATGTGTGATCACTTTAACAAGATAAAATCCAAATTATATAAATGTATGTGGCTTAAATAAGAGATGGTTGTCTTGAACATCTCAATTTTATTTATTTCGAACTGCAACAAGATAATCTTCTGCTCAGATTCATATCTGATTAAGTGATTGTAAATTGCTTTAGAGTTAACTATTTTGCCATTTAACATCTTATTAAAGATGTCTGTAGTAAAATAAAAATAAAAAATGTTAATACTTAGTAAAACTACTTTCATAAAAGTTAGACTACCTAGATATATTTATCAGATGGTTACAATCAAATTGTACCAAACATAATAGTTCTAGTTGCTCTAGACACTGAGATTCAAAGCGAAGTACTGAAATCGAACTTGCATCATAATCAAAGGCCTGGGCTCGAATTGATAATCTAAATTTACTCTCGATAGACATTAAAAACTTAAACCAACATATCTCTGTGAATATCATTCCAATCTTAATGTTTAACAGCTCATTTTAAAGCTACAGATCAGCTCTATATTTTTCAGAAATAAAAACAAAATATTACTTTTAAAATTGTCGCAACATCTTTGATTACTCCCTCTCGGGGAATTAACGCCCCGAGTAAATCACCGAGCGGCTCACCCAGTGGTTCACCGCCCAGTCAATAAACCGGTGGCACCATTATCAGTTAACCATCTATGACGGGGATCACTCAATCCAGATCCTAAATGGAACATAACTTAATTAAGCCTCATGACTCAAGAGGAACATTACTCAGATAAGCCTCATGACCTCCATGATGTATATGGACAACATGTGGCTTGTCATGATACTATATATTAACCTATATTCATATTCAATAAAGTAGCATTCTCTTCTTAATATTCCCCTTTATTTTGTTTATTATACTTCCCAGAAGTATAAACTTGACAGTGGTAGCACAGGTAGGTTATCCATACCTACCCAACTCAAAGGAAAAATTCCTCTCAAGAAAAGAACCCAAGCAATGTCACTCCCTAACGGTTGGAGAGATTACAAAGTAGGACAAGACGTCTCCCCAGGACTTGTCATCTACAATAATCTCCTTGTACCCATTGACCAGTACAATGCGCTCAAAACCCGCAGACTGTTCCCTATCATGCCAGCCACGACAGCGCCTACGCAACCTGAGATACCCAATATTGTGTCTCAACGCTTATGTACTGCTGAGATTGGCGCCTTTGCAGGACTACACTGTGAGAATGCCCCTCTTTGGATCAACAGTACTGAGAGCAAATTTGAACAAGTGGAGTATCCTCAAAGACTCTGGGTTAGCAAAATTGCCCTCCACGTCACAGGGACTGCATCGCATTTTGTTACCAAATAGCTAGCTCAACATCCTGACCAGAAGGAAAATTGGGAAGCGTTCAAGGCCGCATTCTTCAAAAAGTTCTCCATGAAGGACTCAGACGTGGTGATCATGACCAAACTCCAAACCTTCAAAATGACAGGAACCATCGAGGAATACATTGCCGCATACAAAGAACTATGTGACCGTGTGCCCAACACCATCAACTTTGATGAACCTGGACCACACCTGGACTTTTACAATGGCCTTTCTACACATATTAGATGTCAGTTTGACATGACCTGCTGCAAGAACCTTGAGGATGTATTCCTAGAAGAAAAACGTGCAGCTCAGAATTCTGACAATCTACACGCCTCCAACAAACACAAGGAAAACCCCACAGTTAAGAGAGAACCTCGTCCCAATAAGCAAAACAACTGAGCCAACAGTACCCAGCCTTGAAATGGAAATCACACTGCACCAGCCAACCAGGCTAGCACCAAAGATACCAACAAGGAGGGAAAAGCTCAGGGGAGTGCTTAGACGAGCCATTCTCCCCCTCTTCACAAGACTCATACAGAGAACAGGTCGTGGACTTCATCATCATGATCCAGGTTCCCTCCAGCAACCCTCTCCTGTTTGCTGCCCAATATGGAAATAAACTCCTTACCTATCATTTCCGTTTTTGCAGATACCAGGGCACAGCTCTATTCAACACTGGAGCCAATCAATTGCTTATTAACAAGAGTTTTGCAGACCTCATGAAGTTACCTACCATTTGAAGTAACATCAAGAGAGTCATCATGGTGGACAACCGCAGCACACCAGTTACCCACAAGACCAGACCTTTCAGGGCCCAAATTGGAGATGCCCAAACAACAATTAGTGGCCCCATCATTCCAATCCCCAAATATGATATCATACTTGGATTAGATTAGATGCAAAAGACAAAGCCTCACATAGACTGGGACAGTGCCACCCTCACTATCCAGTGAGAACTCCACCATCATGTGTACCCAACACATCTTGATACCCTTATGAGGGACCACATATTTGTAAATATCATGGAAACAGAGAAAGAAACTGACATCAGCAAAATCAATTAGAGCACATGTACATATGAAGTCATCCAATTCAAAAACACAGAAATTCAACACAAACAAAATCCAATTAGAGACCAGCTAGTCAATGAATTCCCCTTCATATTCCAAGAATCACTACCTGGGCTGCCCCCTGATTGGGGCATACAACATGAGATCAACCTAAAGGGTAGTGTGCCTAAAGCACAACCAATCTACTGCCTCACACCACAAGAAGATAACGCGCTGAAAGCCTACCTTGACAAAGCACTCGAGAAAGGCCTCATCAGACCCTCAAAATCCCCCTTTGGTGCCGCTGTCTTCTTTGTGGCAAAGAAAGATGGAGGCCTCTGCCTGGTCACAGACTACAGGGCCCTCAACAAGGTCACAATAAAGAACATGTATCCCCTGCCCCTAATTGATGACCTTTTTGATGTCCTGGGGGGGTCCCAAATCTTCACAAAAATTGATTTGACAGCAGGTTACCACCAAATTTGCGTTAAACCTGAAGACATCCCAAAGACCGCAATTCAGACTAAATACAGATCCTTTGAATGTGTTGCCCTCAATTTTGGCATGACAAACGCTCCTAGTACCTTTGTAACCTTCATGAACAAAGTATTTAAGAAACACATTGGGAAAAGGGCAATCATCTACCTGGACAACATCATCATCTATAGTCCCAACCTACAACAACACTGGGAAGATGTCCGCGCAGTCCTCTGTACCCTGCAAGAAAACCAACTAATTGCCAAACCATCCAAATGTGAGTTCTTCTCAACTGAACTCCTCTTCCTTGGTCATATCATTAGCAAAGACAGTATCATGCCCAACCCAGACATAATAAGCACTATAACAGAGATGCCAGCCCCAAGGAACAAGAGCAAGCTTCACAATTTCCTTGAAATGATAGTGTATGTACGCAGGTTCATCCCTGACTGGGGTGCCCTAACAGCTCCCCTATCAGCCATCACTGGGAAAACAACCAAGTTTGTCTGGACACTTTTACAAGATCAACATTTCTGCCAGCTGAAAGAGCACATGGTTACCGCCCCCATCCTGCAATACCCAAACCGCAAGGGTATCTATGAGCTAGAAACTGATGCCTCTGATTATGCCATAGGAGGAGTCCTCCGTATCCAAACAGCCCAGAAAGACTTCCTCCCCGTGGCATATGAATCCAGGAAGCTATCAGACAGTAAACAAAGATACCCTATACACAATAAGGAGTTGGTCGCCATCATACACTGCCTCATGAAATGGCAATATTATTTAGAAGAAGCCCTGACATTCAAAGTGCTCACCAACCACAAGTTGTTGATATTCTTCAAGACACAACAACACCTGTCAAGAAGACAAGCCAAATGGATGAGTCTCATACAGAGATACCTCATGCAAATTGAATACAAGCCAGGCAGAGAGATGCTTACTGCAGATGCCCTATCAAGGCTATACAATAAACACATCCTCTGCACTGATGGCAACCCCGACTGGCCCATGTTAATCATGGGGAATCTCCAGGAAGGGTTCTCACCTGGCACACCAATGGACATCCAAGAGAAAATCCTCAAGAACAAACATCTGTTCAAAAACGTATATGGTACCCTCCACCAAATCCTTCCAAATGGTGACACTGTACCCTACGTTCCGTCAACACAAAATATTGACACAATCCTCCGTTATCACAGAGACTTGGGACACACCCGTAGCAGAAACTTGCATGAATATCTCAAGACCTGCTACTGGTGGCCCAACATGCTAGATGATATCAGAGAAGTACTGGAACAATATGAGGTCTGTGAAAAGTACGCCCAAACCAAAGCTCCACCCAAGTCAGTAGTACCTGTATCCATCACACAACCCTTCAAGGTATGGTCATTAGATATTGTGGGACCTATGCCTGGTAAAAGCAAAGACAAGAAGTACGTCATCACAGCCATTGACTACGCAACCAGATGGTCCGTAGCACAAGCCACAAAAGAACACAAAGGCAATGATGTGAGACAATTCATTGGCAAAGAGATCATAGCTAAGTTTGGAAAGCCCAACCTCTTAATCACAGATGGAGGCACTGAACTCAAAGCTATTGACACCAACATCTATCTTGCCAAAAATGGAATAAAACACGTCACAGCCAGCCCTTATCACCCACAAGCAAATGGTCACATAGAAAAACTAAACAGCTCTCTAGTGGAAGCCCTCAGTAAGTTATCTGCCAACAATCCAAAAGCCTGGGTTGACATGTTACCAACCGCCCTTATGGTCTGCAGAACACAAGTCAACTGCAATACGGGCAAAAGCCCTTATGAACTTGTCTATGGTCAGAAACCCTCACTTGTCAGTACAACCACAGGACCACAACTGTCACTTCCAAAGAAGATACCAGACAGCAATGACCCAAAAGTACTACAATCCAGAAAGGACCAAGAGACAATGGAACAACAAAGGGTTCAGCAGGAAGCAATCCCATTGCAACAAGAAAGGTTCCAAGTCGGGGACAAGATCTGGGTTGTCAATCACAACCAACGCAAATTAGACCCAAGATTACGCGGACCAGGCATTGTCATGGAGGTGAAACCC
The DNA here is from genome assembly GCA_014839935.2 of Entomophthora muscae. Lineage (NCBI taxonomy): Eukaryota > Fungi > Entomophthoromycota > Entomophthoromycetes > Entomophthorales > Entomophthoraceae > Entomophthora > Entomophthora muscae. Next base: position 45,133 of record QTSX02006557.1, on the reverse strand, counting down.
AATAACACCTACCTCATCAAAGGGATTGGAGCTCAAACCAAACTAAAACATATGCATCATGATCAACTTTGTTTGTGTAAGGCAAGGGCAGCTCAACAAAATTCAAGGCTCCCTGTTCCTAACGCCAAATTGGATCAGTATCAAGCCTGTATACCAGATACCCTCAAGAAGGTCCCCAAGTCTCCGCCTTCTAGCACCCCAGGGGGAGATGTTGCAACATCTTTGATTACTCCCTCTTGGGGAATTAACGCCCCGAGTAAATCACCGAGCGGCTCACCGAGTAGTTCACCGCCCAGTCAATAAACCGGTGGCACCATTATCAGTTAACCATCTATGACGGGGATCACTCAATCCAGATCCTGAATGGAACATAACTTGATTAAGCCTCATGACTCAAGAGGAACATTACTCAGATAAGCCCCATGACCTCCATGACGTACATGGACAACATGTGGCTTGTCATGATACTATATATTAACCTATATTCATATTCAATAAAGTAGCATTCTCTTCTTAATCTTCCCCTTTATTTTGTTTATTATACTTCCCAGAAGTATAAACTTGACAAAATGATTATTTTAGCTTATCTAAACTTAATAGTAATACTCCACTTATTTAGATTTCTATTTAAATTTAGATCACAAGGGTTTATTTTTAATAAATAAAATTAAAATAACCTTTATAGGCTTTTTTAAATTAAATTGCCAATAAAAATCCCAAACTAAAAATCCAATAAATTAAATTGATATAATATATTAAATTTTATTCCTATCCTTGGTCAGGCTATCTGCTTAGTATTCTTATATTGATCACATAAACTGATTTAAAATTTTATCATGTAAAACAAGCAAAAGTTATCAATTATTGCCAACAGTTAAGTTTGATAGACTATTGCTTTTACCACCCCACCCCATCATATAAGGCATCTGATCCAACTCTATCAGCTGGTGAACAGGATAAAGAGGAAGCCAATATTACCTATATTAATTGGCTGTCCTTTGCTAGTGTTGAAACCACAGGTTTGACCCACCAGTAAGGTTCTAACCAAGCGGGTTTGTGACCTGCAATCTGATTATCTGGTCACTCAAAGCCAGACTAGGAAGTCAACTCAAATTACCAAATCTAACAACATGAACAGATGATGATCTTTTATGGTGGATACCTTGTTTTGGTGCTTGACTCATTACCAGGATCAAGCCACCCCCTCTTCCATCCAGCCATGTGATCACCAATCATGTTCCTGTTATCCTTGATTCACATAAACTATATAATCACTATCTCACAATAAAGATTATTATCTGTCATCTAAATATTTTTCCCCGTGTAACTCTGCTAAAACAGCACAGTTACAACACTAGGATCACATGTTGTACTTGAGAAAGCATTTTGAAGGCCTATCAGCCAAAGAAATTGCCACCTCACTCAAATGATTGGATCAGCTGGTGAATTGTAGATCAAACAATTAATAGATTAAGGAAATACATCAATCCTCTTGCTACAAAAAACTTCAAACACAGTGCTTACAGCTTCCTATTTCTATCATCATTTAACTTTATCTTTTAAATATGGTATAGGCCTAAAATACCCTTTTAAATTTAAAAGTGCATTTTAATTAAGAAAGCATCTAAAAATTCTGGATTTGAATTCCAAGCAAAATTGAAACCAAAATAGAGTTGAATCTCTTTTTTAATTCTCATTAAAATCAATGGGTATTAAACAGGGTTTATTTTTGTAATTTTTATTGCTTAAATTTAGATGTGTTGTGAATGTGCTATTTAAGCAGAGTTACAAGGGGAAAGATAATTGGAAACTAGATAATATTCTTTATTAGAATATATAAGTTATATAGTTGAGTGTGAGTTGAGACAATAGGAACATGATTATGAAGATCACTCAGCTGGATGGTTAGGGGGTGGCTTGATCCTTGTAATGAGTCAAGTCTTAATTGAGCTCTCCACTGTACAGGGATTTTCATTTGATCATGCTGCTGGATTTGGAAATTTATGTTGACTTCCAAATTTGGCTTTGGGTCACTGGGAAGTTGGGTTGCGGATCACAAACCCTTTTAATTGGAACCTTGCTGGGGGTTGACCCCATTTTTTTGACATATGTGACCAGAGAACTCACCTAAACAATTTAAAAAGTATTAAAAGTTTTCTACCTAACTAGATCAGGCACCAAAAAATCAAAACAAATAAAATATTTGTTAAAAAAGTTAAATTGTTATTGCCAATAGCTTATTTTTAATGAAAATAAAAACTGTATAACATTTACTTAAAAATAGTTCAAGTATAAAATACTGATGATTAGCTGTTATTTTCAGGAAGCCAGGCATAGGTAGAGGCATTGGTTGGCTTGGGACAGAATACAGCCAGGCCAGAGGGTAATGCCCACCATAGGATGGGTGCTAACTTGATAATATAGGAAACAGATTGCCCAAGCAAAGACCAGGGCCCTGAATTGGGCATCATAGTGTCTACCATTCCCGCCAAAGTAATGTAGAGTACTCCAAACAGTTGGGTGGACGTAGTCTTGGCAGCAGTGGGGGGGGGGTTTCATTGGGCAGTTGGGTCACAGATTAAGGGCAGAGTCATGGGGACAAAGTAGGCAGGCAGATAATTGTACTTGTCTTTGAACAATCTTGGTGGCCTCTTGTACCACTTTCCTTTGCGTCATATGTATCCTGTTTCTCTTGTCCTTGGCAAGGGATCAGCAATGAGGATGGTCTCCAAGTTGTACTCTGCTTAGGCAGGGTTGGGCGGGTATTTGGTAAAATGCACAGGTCCAAAGGGGGCTCCTGGGGGACAGTATAGTGCCTGGGGAGAGTTGACAGGTTGGTCTCCAGAGGGGGCGGTTGCCTGATGGTCTACTTGGCTGGAGTTAAGATGAAAGATCACTAAGACTAGATAAGGTAAGATTTGTTCAAACCAAAGGTTTGTAAAACTTTATTATTGAAAATGACAATATGGTCATCACCATACTGCTGGGGCTTTTATACCATGGGTTTTTGCTTCTTTGATTTTTGCAGGGTTCAGGTTTGCAGACAAGGCAATGGCAGGGCATGGATCTTGGCCTAGAGTCTTGAGGGCGGCAGATCCAGGTTGTGCCTGCTCTGGCGAATAGAAGTGGGAATGCTTTGTTCCACTGCCACTGTTCACTACTTCATCTGAGTAGTTCAATTGTACTACCCATTCTGGACGGAAGACTGGCAGCTGCTGGTGGTCATTGGCAGAGTTAACAGTAGGTTTTTCAACCTCCTTAAGGCAAGCTACAACTTCTACATAAGTCTGGATCTTTGGTGGCGCAAGGTTGTCAGCAATCTGGTGACATTCAGGGAATTGTCCTTGGGAGACTGGCAGGTCTTGGAGTAACTCATCAACTTGGGTTTGCAATTTAATAAGTGGGAGGGTTCCCATCCACTTTTTGTGACTTGAGTAGTCTTTGGAGGGTCAGGGTTTGATTCCAGGGTCTCTGATGTTGATTTTAAACCTCCAGTATTGACGCTTGGCAGGTTGGCAGGTTTCCGTTCCCCCTGTTTGGGGTCATCTATCTCCGGTGGTCCAGGGCTTGACCCAACTAACAGTTGGGAGGTTTCCTGTCCACTATGGTCAACATAAGGCTTTCCCTGAGACCTGGGGTTCAATTCCCAGGTTTTCAATACAAGTATTGAAATGTCATTCATGACAGTTATATTAATATATATTTTCATAGAAAAAGTTTAGTTCCAATTAATCAACCTAATTAAACATCTACTGGATGTATGTATTATTTATTTCAGTAGTATTAAAGCATGTTGATAAAATATATTTAATTTGACAATACTCTAGAAAAATACTGGTTTCCCTCAGCTGTTTTTATGATATTTATTAGATATATATCAATAAAGAAACAGACGTCAATGTCCAAAGCAACTATACAAAATTAAACAGGTATAGCATTATACATAAAAAATCAATAAAAATACAAGGGCAAAAAATTCAAGTGAAGAGTTTTCATTAAAATTCTTAAATTTTTAAGTTTAATAATAATAATAAATTTATAGTAACCTTGTGTTTTTTCACAATTACATAAGTGAAAAGGTATATGAGGCTATATTATATCTTTATTATAAATAGAAGATATTATACTGTCAAACAGAGCTTTTGGAAGCAATATTATACACATGTATTTTATTAAATATGGTAGGTTTTTTGTTGAATAGTGGCATTTCATAATTTAGACTACAGTAGTTTTAAAGCCTATGGCAAAAAGCAAAAATAGTTCAGATCTAAATGAAATGAACATAGATTTAAACAAAAATAGCTAATCTTTAAACAAAATTATAACCCAATGAATTTTGTCAGAAAATCACGGACTATGTTATTTTTTCATCTGCCAGATGATACAGTAGTTTTAAAAGCTATGGTAAGAACCAAAAATACCTCAGATTTAAACAAAATGATTTCAGATTTAAGTAAATTCCAACTATCAGGTTAAAACATACACTCTGTCAACAGGTGTTTTTGATGTTAATGGACAAAATGGGTCAAAACAGCAAAGAAGTGCTCACACACAAAACAAAACTATTCAAAAGAAAATCCAAAATACATTGCTTCTGTTGTGATCTGAGGCGCAGCACAGAGTCACAACGGGAAATCCTAACCTTAGGATTGGATTTGTACTAAGTCTTGGTTAGAATGGCAGGGAAGGCTATGTGATTACCTTGTGGCCCTGATTGAATAATATATGCTAGACATGGCTAGAGAGGCGCCAAAGTATGTGGAGACGCAAAGACAAAAATGTGAATAGAACTTAATTTTATTGGAAAAAAGGAAATGTATTATATAGTGGTTGATAATACCACAAAACACTACCAGGACAATAGGATCACTCATCACAAGCTTGAGTGGGGCAAGTGAGTTGTGCAGGATCAGGAAACTGAACAATTGTATTTCCTAATTCAGAGCCAGCCTCATTTTGAAGGCCAAAAGAGAAAGAGAGATCTGTCCTCAAAATAACCCAAAAAAAGCAAAATCAAAACATTGTGAATGGCGGCATTCAAAACAGCTTCACAAAAAAAATGGTGTGAGTTGACTTTTGGGGTACATATGTTTACTATGTGAATTGGTGAAAAAATACACTCATGCACAGTGAGTCAAAACTCAATCCAAAAACAAAACACAATAGCAACTCACTATGTAAACAAAATCACTCAAATGTTGTGTGCAACAAACTGTAATCAAGAATGATACCAAGGTATCTAAAACAAGACACACAATCCAAGACATAAATTTTAAAAATATTATGTTGGGTGCTTAATTTGGTTTAAAATCTGGGAAAATGGGTGGAATTTTTTTGGGTATTCTAAAATGGGCGTTATAAAACCAAAAACAACTAATTAAGAAATAAAATATCTATAATTGGGATATTGGGTGGGGAAAACTCTAATTAAATATCCAGATTCAGATAAAAGCAAAAATTAAAATTAGGGAGTTCTTAATTGAAATTCATTTAGTATTTCATTAAATTCTCAAAATGAAAGGGACACAGCAGCAGAGTACTAATGCACCTGTAATACGCCGCAGTTGCAGTTGCCCCACAGGTCAAAGAACAGAGTTAGTGCAGCCCAATTTCCTACTCAGGAAGGAGATGGGAGAGGAGAGTTTAATAGTGACACTGACACAGTCAGGTTGTCAGGGCCCAGAATGGGCCAGAAAAAACCCTATGTTGCATAGGATCAACACCTGCAATGGAGGAATCACGCGACCAAATAATTGTGTTGTCAATCACACAGATTAACCCAAAAGAAACTTTAATTCTAAGCAGAGAATCAAACCCTGGTCAATGCCAAGCCTGGGGACAATTGAAAACCCTCCCAAAGCCAAGTGGAAAAGATTTCAATTGGCCCACACTGTGACAGTCCACATGTTTGGTGGTTTGTAAGCAGGGCTAATGTTGGCCAAGCAAAAGTTTGGTTGTTTGTTGCAGGTAGAAGCCTAGTAAGGAATGATGGCTGCTAGGGACAGTAAGGCCTAGCTAGTAGGTGTAAAGACTACTAGAGCAGATGTTGCCTCCACCCAGAAGAAGATATTGGCTGCTGTGGGCTAGAGTTCTTCACCTAGCAGGGAACTGTGGCTGCAAAAGGGTGAAGAATGAGATAGCTAGAAGGAAACTTTTTCTGTTTGAGGTGGAGAAAGTTTTGGACCCCTGGCAGATAACACAGGCTGCCAGGGAGGGAAAGAGCTCTGAGGGCTCTATGTACCCTGATACGCTTACAGGAGGTCTGTGAGCAAGCATCCTACCTAATGGACTGGTAGGGCGTCCTCACTTATGTCCCATGGGAGCTTTGGGGAGAACCCAAAGTAAGCATTAGAGGGCATAGATTTGCTCAGAGATGTCATCAAGGCGGTTGCTTGGGGAAGCAAGCTGAAGAACTTGGTGTGATCAGGCCTCTGGGAAGTAGAGCTGATTACTCTTCAACTGAAAGCCCAGACTTAATCACCTGAGTGAGTAAAAACAACAACATAGGCTGTGAGATCTATGGTTGGATGGCCTAAGTGGAATGTCACTTGTGAGGGCCCAGTTAAACACCAGTTCAATGTAGACTCATGCCTGGGTCTACAGGTTCTGATATCAGGGACTGAGATAAAAAACCAAAGTGGTTCACAGAATCAGCAGAGAAGACTAGTGAGAGGAACTGTTTGATCACAGAGAAGGCTAGTTGAAGGACTGTTGGTTCATATTGAAGTTTGGAACCAAAATGGTTCATTGTGAAGGTGTAACCAAGATGATTCCTAGTGAGGATAAGTGGAAGGGCTCAAAGATTATGATACAGGAGTAGCTGATCATGATAAAGGAGTAGCCAGAGGACTGATAGGCTGTTTAAAGACTGGAAAGAAGCCGGTCTGTGAACTAAGATGGACTGTTTGCTGGTTAAGCTGAAGAGCTGGAAGATGTGATTGAAGAGCTGGCTGAAGAATCTGAAGATGATGGTGAAGAACTAGTGGTACGGAGAAATGAGCCAAGATTTTGCTAAATTGATCTGCCAAAGTGGGAAAATTTAGAATGTTTTGCCTTGATTTATTAGTAAACTAAAGAAGGAATGTGAATAGAAGTGTGGGTAAGACATTTATTTATTAAGTTCCTAGGATAGATGAAAGTATGTTGCAATGAGAGCTGGATACAAAATTGTTTTGATGGGACATTTTTCTTGGATTTTACTATATTTGTAAATATATGGGGAAAACGTTGAAGAGGTTCAAAAAGAACAATTTAAATAGTATTCTAATATTTAAATTGGTTCAGGTTGAATGCAGGGAAGACTGGTGTCGGAATAATGGACCAGTTAACGTTTTGATGCGCAAACAGTTGTTGATTTGAGCGGTTTGAGCTGTGGAAATTATTTTTCCTAGTTGGATCCTGGTGGAACTTCATAAATAGTCTATTTCTGCGCTCTGCATATATTGGTTAAGTTCTGGCAGGTTTCCTGATGAAAATGATTGGTTGGAAGCCAAAAGCTTAAAGTATAAGCAAGGAAATAGTGAATTGATACTTTAAGCTTTTGAGAAAGTAAGTATGTAAGCTTAAGTTATTATAGGAAAAAGTGAGCAGAACTGGTTTAAGCTTCTGAAGAAAGCCATTTTGAAGGTGGAACTGTTGGGAAAAGGACACTATAAGAAGGTGGCTGGCTGGAAAGTTACAGGGTCTTTCTGGGTCTTTGACGGGTCTTTCTGAGGCCTTTTGAGTTTCTGCCAAGAGGTTTTTGGAAGCCTTTTGATTGTCAGTAGGAGCTTGATTGGACTGATACAAGTGGAATACCAAGGCCACCAAAGATATACAGAGAGCTGAAGCCCAAGATAACAGAGAAGGAGACCAAGAATAAGGAGCAGGAGTCCAAGACTAAGGAGCAGACGTCCAAGACTGAGGTGCAGAAGTTCAAGACCAAGTACAAGGAGTCCAAGATATTGTTGGAGGACTCCAAGTATTGGCAAATCCATATTGTTTCCTTGAACCCCTGGGCCATATAACAGAAGGTTTCTAAGGGGATCTTCCTTCTGAGAGTGAATAAAAGCCCATTTTGACCCCTATACATATTTCTGAGATACATTTCCCTTACTAGAGAATGACAATCCTTTCCAGCTGGTCCCTGGCTACAATCCAGGGCACAATCTGGGGACTGGTGGACAGGAACCCCCCCAAATCCTCTGAAACCCAGAATTAGGGACTTGGGTTGCTAAATGGCCCAAAATCCCCCTGCCAGCTTCCCCAGGGCATAAATAATGAAAGGATTCATCTAACTGACAAATCAGGAGTAACCAATGGAACCCAGCTTAAGAATAATCCATTGACAACTACTAAGAAGTTTCCAGTATACCAAATTGCAGTTTCACAGCAGGATATAGCTGGGAACACTGGCATCCCCTTTTCTTTGTTGAAATCTTAAAATTAAACATCTTTATGCTCATGATTCCTTATTTTCTTGCAAGATCTCTATACTTGTGCACCATTATAACTATTCTGTTTTAATTTATTTACAACTCCACTACACTTTACAACCTCACGTATTTGCTCCTCCTGGCCACCAAGAGTGATCATTTTGCCCTCCATGAAGGAGATTTCTCCTACTCCCCCTGCCAACTGTGCCTTCTGCCCAGGACTTCAGTAAGTTGGGGGTTGTCTATATCACAGTATTGGGGTTGGCCAACCAGGTTGTGCCCCATACTGGGAATTGGCAATCCCTAGCTACTGCAGTCAACTATCTGGCCAGGATTGCACCTATTGTGTACTTGACCTTCCAGGCCCAGCCCGCCTCCCCTGCAGGAGTACAGCCAGATTCTGATATGGGCCATGACAGTATGTCAACCATATCTAAACTAGTAACCCTGGGCCCCTATTCTTCTCTGATTATAGGGGCCTCTTGTATGCTTTTATTTTTGACCTCAGCTTACTACATAAGACAGTATTTGACCAAGAAACAAGAAACAAACAAATGCCAAGAATAAATTGTTGCCAAGCCATCCCAGGTCCAGAATGTAACCATCTCCACCTTAAACCAGAATACTGCTGCCCCCATGACTTTTCCTGACCTGCCAAAAATGGACTTGGCTGGCTTCAGAAAAGGAATGATCATGATAAACACCTTGTTCCGCGCCCATCCCAAGAGCTTCAGAGACAACACCCAGAAGGTTATGATGTGGTCACCCAACTGAAGGATGATGCCAGAGAAACCTTCTTGACCAGCCTTGAGGAAGATCCAGACCTCATACTCTCCTATGGCAAATTCCTGGAGAGAATGGACTCTATAACTACCCCTGCTGGGGCCAAGATCCAAACCTACATGGGGCACATCTGCCTAAACCAAGGAAGAGACAGCCTAGAGACCTACATACAACAATTCCTACGCCTGGCAGATGCAGCCAATATTCCTGACAACATATCAGGTTTTCATTTCAGAAATGGTCTGAACCCACATCATGCCAGCCTAATGAGACACCACCAATGTAACCTTCCCAAGGACAAGCTCCTGGCTATTGCCAGAGGCATGGACTTCAGCCAACCAAAAGGATACCACACTGGCCAACCCCAGAACAATCAAACCCCTGGTGCAAGTAGGCCCCGCTTGAACATGACCCCTGAAGAGTACTAACGTCACGTCAGAAGTGGACTATGCTTCTATTGCCACCAGAGTGGCCATTTATCCAAGGACTGCACTAGCCGCTCCAATGGAACCCAAGGAGCAGCCATCTCAGCAATAAACAATGCTTCACAATCTTATCCTATCATTGACACTACTTTATGTTATAATGACCATGAGGTGAACACTGTAGCTCTCCTAGACAGTGGGGTAACCCTCAACTACATGGAACATAGCCTAGCTGAGAAACTTGGTGTACCAATTCAGGGACACTTGACTGGTAACTTTAGGTAAAAATACAACAGACCTGTCCCAAAAATGTGAAGAGTTTGTCTCCCTGAAGTTAAACAAGAGACTGCTGCCCACCAGATTCCACGTCATGGAGAAGCTTCCCAAACCTGTAGTGATAGGGTTTGAATGGTGGGTTGACCACCAATTGAACTTGGACTATAAGAACCATCAAGTGACTGTCACTCATGAGAGCCAAACCTTAGAGGTCCCCTTCCTGAACCCCCAGCAGATCCCTGAGTTAAACAACATCACCATGGAATCCTTCAAGGTCAAGATCCCAAAATGTTTGAAGCCTTAGGAGTTGGTCTTCTCAGAAGAAGAAGCCACTGCCTTGCCTAAACACAGTCAGTTTGACCACGCCATTGACCTCCTCCATGGAACCCAACCTAAGCATAGACCTGTCTATAGTTGTAACATGAAGGAATAAGCTGCCTTAAGAGAGTACTTGGACAAGATGTTGAAGAAGGGATATATACGTGTCTCCAAATATCCTTGTTTGTCCCCTTTATTGTTTGTTAAAAAGAAGGGCAGCAACTTACGTCCTTGTGTCAATTACCAGGACCTAAACAGCATCACAATGAAAAGCAGATACCCTGTACCCAATGCTGAAGACCTCTCAGACCAGCTTTCAGGAGCCAACGTCTTCTCAAAGGTTGATTTGAGGGATGCCTTTAACCAGATCCAGATCAGGCCTGGCGACAAATGTATAACTGCCTTCAAGACTAGGCAAGGTCTTTTTGAATACTTGGTTATGCCGTTTGAGCTGTGCAACACGCCTAGTGCCTTTCAAACTATGGTGGACATGATCTTGGGAGGACTCAAGGACCAGTGTTACATAGCCTACTTAGATGATACCCTCATTTACAGTTGCACACCTGAGGAACATGTTGAACACCTTCAAGCTGTCCTACAACGCTTCAAGGAACACAGACTCTTTGTTGAACTTCAGAAATGTGAGTTTTTCCAAGAAGAAGTAGAGTTCCTGGGGTACAATGTACTGAAAGGGGGGTTTTGCAATAATACCTGATAAAATAGAGGCCGTGATGTCATGGCCTGAACCTAAGAACCGCAAGGAGGTCAGAAGTTTCCTGGGCCTGGTAAACTTCTGCCGGGAATTTGTCCAGAATTTTTCTTTGATCTGCTTGCCCTTGACCCGCCTCACCTCTGGGAAACACCCCATTGTGTGGGATGACACTGCCAAGTCAGCCTTTGAGTTGCCAAAGAACGCCTTTGTTTCTGCCCCTGTCTTAGCAATGCTGGTTTACAATAAGCCCTTCATTGTGGAAACAGACACCTCTGACTTTGCATTGGGGGGTGTTGCTTCAGAAGAGGCATGATAGTAAGATGCATCCTGTAGCTTACTACTCAAGGAATTTCACTCCGCCTGAGTTGAACTGCCCCATCTACAATAAAGAGATTCTTGCTATCATCCAGTCCTTGAAACATTGGAGAAGATACTTGTGTAACGCCAACCACCCAGTGAGAATCATGACCAATCACAAGAACCTGACATACTTCTTCAAACCACAACAACTGAATCAGCAACAAGCTAGATGAACCATATTCATAGCAGATTACAACTTATCAATAAGCTACAAGCCTGGAAAGATCAACATTGTACCAGAGGCCTTAAGCCAAAGAGTTGACCTTTTTCCTAGTGCCAAAAAGATTGAAGAATTCAACACTAAATCCTTGCTGTCCCCAAACATGATTGAGCCAATGCTCCTATTCCTGGGACTAGCCAGTAGAAGAGAAGAAATCCAACTAGCTCAGACTATAGACCAGCACTGCATCTTCAGCATGGGAGACTTAAAGAAAGATATCAATAGTTGATACTACAAAACAGGTTACTCCTTACATGGAAACACCCTGCAGCTACATGGACACACCTATGTACCAGAAGGTCCACTGCGCTTAGAGATACTGAAGGAATACCATGACTCCCCCATGTCAGGACACCATGGGTGTAAAAAGACTCTCAAAGGGATCCAGAGAACCTACATGTGGCCCAGGATGAAGCCAGAAATTGAAGGATACCTCAGTGGCTGCAAGACATGTGGACATACCAAGCCTAAGCGAGGAAAGCCAGAAGGATTACTACAACCCCTTCAGATTGTAGATGTGATACCCAAGTATTAATGGTAAAACTTTAGTAACATAAGATGGCAGGTTAGGTGGCTCAAAGCCGTCCAAGGCGCAGACAATTGGATAGAAGTTTACTTCCTGACAGAAGGCTTTGGCAAGGATGTTGCATTGTCTAAGGCTGACGGCAAGGTGCAGTAGCTGTGATGATCCATATGTTTGGTGGTTTTGCAGACGGGGCTAATGTTGACCAAGCAAAAGTTTGGTTGTTTGTTTCAGGTAGGAGCCTAGTAGGTAACATAGGACTACTAGGGGGTAAATGAGGCCTGCCTGGTAGGTAACATAGGACTACCAGGGGCAGATGTTGCCTCCACCCAGCAGAAGGAATTGGCGGCTTGGGGCTATAGTGCTTCACCCCGCAGGAAACTGTGGCTGCGGAAGGGTGAAGACTGAAATAGCAAGCAGGGAACTTTGCCTGTCTGGGGGGAGTAGGTTTTGGACCCCTGGCAGGTAACGCAGGCTGCCAGGGAGGGGAAGAGCTCTGATGGCTCTACATACCCTAATACACTTGTAGGAGGTCTGTGAGCAAGCACCCTATCTAACAGACTTGTAGGGTGTCCTTGTTTATGCCCCTATGGGAGCTTTGGGGGAACCCAAGGTGAGCATTGGAGGGCATAGATTTTCTCAGAGTTGTCACCAAGGCGGTTTGCTTGGGGAAGCAAGCTGCAGAACTTGATGTGATCAGGCCTCTGGGAAGTAGAGCTTATTACTCTGCAACTGAAAGCCCAGACTTAATCACCTGGGTGAGTAAAGACAACACATAGACATTGATCTATGGTTGAATGGCCTAAGTGGATTGCCACTTGCTGGGCCCAGTCAAACGCCAGTTCAATGTAGACTCATGCCTGGGTCTACAAGTTCTGGTAATGGGGACTGAGATAAAGAACCAAGGTGGTTCACAGAATCAACAGAGAAGACTAGCAAGAGGGACTGTTTAGTCACAGTGAAGGCTAGTTGATGGACTGTTAATTCACATTGAATTAAAGGAACCAATATGGTTCAGTGTGTAGAAGGAACAAAGAAGGTTCCTAGTGAGGATTTGTTGAGGAACTGGTTGAGGATAAGTTGAAGGACAAGGAGATTATGATGCAGGACTAGCTGATCATAGAGCAGGATGGCCAAAGGACCAGAATTTGGTGCTGAAGAAGTGAAGAGCTGAGAGGATGAACTAGCCAGACTAGATGCAAAGGCTGAAAGAGCTGATTTTAGTGGTTTTTGAGAGAGAAATAGATATAAAGAAGCAGTTAGATAATAATTAAATACTGCCTGATTATGATTAAAAAAGGATTGAAAATCATATAATAGAAAAGATAAAGGAGGAAAATAACAAATAGTTTGTTAGAACTATAGATTATTTTAAAAAGAAGGATTCAAGAGGAAATGAGCCGGAAAGAAGCTGGAAGAAGAACAGAGAAGCTATGAAGGCAAAAGAGCAAATTTTGCCAAGAATAACTAGGAGAGGTGAAAGAACAAACAGCGAGCAGGTTTGAAGTCGCAAAACGTTGAGAGAACCACAGAGAAACACAGAGAAACGTTGAAAAATTGAAGGGTCAAAATTTTCCTAAGTAAAACATATGTGGAAGCGCTCAAGATTTGCCGGGGAAACGTGACCAGAATTACAGCAAAACTGTTTGAAACACGGAGCAGTTGTTTACCCAGAGCAAGACAGCCTCAGGTTCAAACCAGGGTCAAGAAAGGGTCATCCAGGGAAACTTTTTTGGCAAAACCGTTGAATTGAGGTGTATGATTAGCTGCAATCCAAAGTCTATTTGATCAGTGTTTTGAGGGCTTTAACTTAAGAGTTAAAGCCAAAAAAATGAAGAGCAGAAGCAGAAAATTTAGGGCTTTCATTAGCTGAAGTAAGTTTAAAGGTTTAATATATTATAGAAGAAAAAAACCAGGATAGTTTAAGCTTTGAAGAACCAGAGTTCTAAGAGAGATTTTTGGTCTGAAACAAGGGGCTATAAAAGGGAGAGCTATCTGAGACTCTTCAGGGACTGGATCAAGTGGATTACAAAGGCCACAGAAGCTACAGAAGGAGCCAAAGACCAAGGATAGGAAGCCAGAGCTGGATCAGAACACAGGAGCCCAAGTCCAAAGTGCAGGTGCTTGAGACCAAAGCGCAGGAGCACAAGACCAAGTACAAGGAGTCCAAGAGATTGATAAAGGACTACAAGTATTGGCATAAACCTCTCATTATTCCCTATCCCAAGGCCATATATCAGAAGGTTTCTAAGGGGATCTTCCTTCTGAGAGTAAATAAAAGCCCATTTTGACCCCTATACATATTTCTGAGATACATTTCCCCTTACTAGAGAATGAAACCCCTTCCAGCCAGTCCCTGGCTACAATCCAGGACACACTTGGGGACTGGTGGACAGGAACTCATAGTAGCGTAGCTGCGGGGATCACATAAGTAGCCAAGCTGGAAGTTGGGCAAGATGACGCCAGAGGTGTCCATGGGTTCAAAACCATTGAGTTGAGGTGAGTTGGCTCATTGTACATTATCCCTTTTGGTCCCTGTGGTTCAGGACCAAACTGATCATTGGTTGGCTGATGGCCCCCTATCCCAAGGTAAGCTGTCAAGACAGCTGTGAAGATGATGTAGTTCATCTTCTGACTTGGGGAGGGGTAATGGGTTTAATAAGGTTACTTGTTTAGCCTGGGTAAAGGATTGATTAATGTGATAATACTGAGGAGGATATTCACTCAATGATAGCACAAACTATCATTGAGGGGCTTGTCTTTATTTATACTAGTGTACCTGCAAGGCATGATCATTGGAAGGCATAGCATTGGGGAACCAAGAGTATGAGTTGCATCTTTTATTCCCTTTTCTGGATTGGCTTGGGTGGCTGGCAATTGAGAAGGTTTGGATGGATCCAAGTTTGCATTGGCATAGTGTAAGTTTGGTCTTCTTTGTGCATCCAAATTCATTTACTGAATTTGGTGCATGATTTCCATTATTGGATAGCCTGTCAGTACATTCCCCATTTGGTAGGCTCCCAAATTGGGCAGCAGTTCCTCTCAAGTTTGGCTTTGGGGAAATTGCCTTTCCTGATTTCCTGATCTGGCTATTTCCCAAAGGAGTAGATGGGGACTGGCCTGCTGGCATGGGAGGGCAAAGGCTAGCAGGTGGCTGGCTGGCCCATTGGTGCCTGGTTTGAGGATGGCTTACAGGTGGGGCTGGCAAGAGTGGTGGGCGCCTGTGCAGTGGCGGTGGGCATCTGCTTAATGGCAGCAAGTGTCTGCATGTTGGCAGCAGGCAACAGCTTGATGGTTACGGGCTTCTGTGTGGTGGTGGTGTGTATCTGCTTGGCAGCGGCAGGGGCCTTCACAGTGGTGATGGGTGTCTGCTTGGTGGCAGCAGATGACAGTTTATTGATTACACAACTATAAGTGTCGGAATATTCCTGACAGTAGAAGGCCCTTGGAAGTCAGTATGCATGGACTATATTGTGAAGCTACCTAATTCAAAAGGACTCAATGAAATCCTTGAAATTGTGGATTGTTTCACCAAAAGGCTCACTTCATTCCAACAATGACCAAAGTAACAGCAAAGGAAACTGCCACCCTATTCTGGAACCAAGTATTCATGAACCACAGACTCCCACAAGAAGTGGTCTCAGACAGAGGCCCACAATTCACCTCCAAGTTTTGGGCCCAAATTCTATTGGACTTGGGAATAAAAAGGTTGTTGTCTAATGCATATCACCCCCAGAGCAACAGACAAATCAAGAGAGTAAACCAGCTCCTTGAACAATATCTACAATTCTACATTAACTCAGAACAGAACAATTGGGTAACACACCTACCAATGGCTCAGTTTGCGTACAACAACCAAGACCACAGCTCCACCAGTATTTCCCCCTTAAAATACAACTACAGATTCAACCCCACATGGGATGCCCCCCACAGAGGAAGCCAAAAACCCCAAAGGACAAGACTGGGTCAGCAACATCCACGTGTGCTAAGAAGAATGCGCCAAGAACCTGAGAAGAGCAGTACAAGTATACAAGGATTTTGCCAACAAGAAACAAAGCCCTGGCCCCCCAATTAAAGTTGGAGACCTTGTGTATCTCAGCACAAAGAACATCAAGACCACTGCTCCTTGCTCTAGCTTGATCCCTCAACAAACAGGTCCTTACAAAGTCTTACAACACATTGGTACCATAGCCTACCAACTAGAACTGCCCCCGGATGGAAGATTCACGACATATTCCACTGCTCCCTGTTATCAAAAAAGAAAGGACCTTCTCTCCCACATCAGATAGTGAGAACAGCTCCCCCACCCATCAAAATAGGAAGCTTCACAGAACACAAGGTCAAAGCCATCCTGGGACACAAACACTGATACCAGAAACCCCACTTACTGATCAAATGGAAAGGGTACCCCAATGAAGAGAATACTTGGGAACCAGAATCCAACCTGGAGAACGCCGCCACCCTGCTGAAGAAATATAAGTCTTGGAGTAAAGATTTGTGCTCTACAAGCTTGACTATGGTAGGGGATGATGTCAGGGCCCAGAATGGGCCAGAAAAAACCCTATGTTGTATAGGGTCAACGCCTGCAAGAAGCGATTACGCAACCAAACAATCACGTCGTCAATCACGCAGATTAACCCAAAGAAAACTTTAATTCTAAGTGGAGAATTGAGCCCTGGTCAATACCAAGCCTGGGGACAATTGAAACCCCCCCAAAGCCAAGTGGAAAGGATTTTAATTGACCCACACCCTCCAAAACCCAGAATTGGGGACTTGGGTTTCCAAATGGCCCAAAATCCCCCTGCCAGCTTCCCCAGGGCAAAAATAATGAAAGGATCCATCTAACTGACAAATCAGTAGTCACCAATGGAACCAAGCTTAAGAATAATCCATTGACAACCAATAAGAAGTTGCCAGTAAACCAAATTGCAGTTTCCCAGCAGGATATAGCTGGGAACACTGGCATCCCCTTTTCTTTGTTGACATCTTAAAATTAAACATCTTTATGCTCATGATTCCTTATTTTCTTGCAAGATCTCTATACTTGCGCATCATTATAACTATTCTGTTTGCATTTATTTACAACTCCACTACACTTAATAACCTCACGTATTTGCTCCTCCTGGCCACCAAGAGTAATCATTTTTCCCTCCATACTGGAGATTCCTCCTACTCCTCCCTTACCAACTGTGCCTCCTGCCCAGGACTTTAGTAAGTTGGGTTTTGTCTATATCACAGTATTGGGGCTGGCCAACCAGGTTGTGCCCCATACTGGGAATTGGCAATCCCTAGCTACTGCAGTCAACTATCTGGCCAGGATTGTGCCTATTGTGTACTTGGCCTTCCAGGCCTGGCCCGCCTCCCCTGCAGGAGTCCAGCCTGATTCTGGTATGGGCCATGACACGGTTCAAGGAGCACAAGCTGCTAGGGTGCAGAGCATCAAACCTTGGGTCACCAAGCTGACCTGGAAGCCCACCAAGGTTACCACAACAAAAATTCTTAGAAATAAGGAGGTAGAACTTACTTTGTATGTGTTTGGCGTTGTGTACCACCAAGAGTTGGTCCCGTCAGCCATGCTGGAGAAGATTAAGCCTGTACTTGACACTAGATATAGGCCTTATGTCAGTGATGGCAACCAGGAAGAGGACAAGGAGCCTGTGTTCTACAGAGCTGATGAAAGACTGCTGGTGTTAAAAAAGATTGCAGCCTTCTATAACAAGGCACCCATGCCTTCCAAGCCTGTCACCAATCAGGATCCCAGTTCATCTGAGCCCACTAAGCCTGCCCATAAGCTCATTCTTGATATCAAAAACATCATCCTGATTAGGCTTATGAAGGAATCTGATGACTATAAGGCAGCCACAGCTCTTGTTGGGGTAGATCCCAAGTACGCCTCAAAGACCTTCAATAAGTTCATCAACACTGGCCATGTCCTTGCCGCAGAGAAATCCCTGCACGTGTCCACCATGTTCACCAAGGAGAACAAATGGGCAATCCACTAGTGGATAACCTAATATTGCCATCTTGAACTGGAAAATATACAGGCCATGATCAAGTCTACTTTTGGGGTTGAGGCTTTGATTCCTTTTACTACCATCTGGTTAAGGGAATGCACTTTTCCTGGAAAAAGATTGGGGTATCTCCCTATAATATAAACAGCCCAACCAATATTGATGTCAGGAAAAAATATGCAGAGGTGTACACTGCACTCAAAGCCAAGGAGGCAGTCAAATTTTACTATATCAATGAATCAGCATTTGCCTTGTCTATGTGCAATGTATATGGGTATGTCCCCAAAGGCTCAAATGACAGGATAGCTTGGCGTGCTGCAGTCCGCACCACAGCATATTCAATGGTGGCTCTCCTTGGTCCAAAGGGGGTCAAGCTCTATCAAATGATACTAGGCTTTCACAACAGCCATACTTTTCTAGCAATCCTCCAATTGGTCCAGGAGCATCTGAGGCGCACAAGCCTGGGCTTCACCAATGTAATAGTAATGGACAATGTTGGTCTCCATAAGATGGCAGATATTCTTGAGGAATTTCCATCAATTGGCGGCAGTATTGCAGTGGGCCCTCAGCAATTGGCCACATCAAATTTGCGCCTCCTATTCCTCCCTGCCTATTTGCCCTTCCTAAATCCCATTGAGGAGGTCTTTGGATGGCTCAAGTAAGTTGTCAAGCAAGGGACTCCAACTGGGACTAAGGACATGTTTGATTTGCTGCAGGCCGGGATCCACACCCTCCTAGCTGAGACCATGGCCAGATTCTTTGGCCACACTGATTTATTCATCCTTGCATGCCTTGCCAAACAGCCAATAAATTAAAGGCTTAGCTTTTCCAACTTTTTTTATATTCTCTAATTTAATCTTTTAGATTTATTAATCATTGTTTTATATTTAGAAGCTTCTAAGCCCACAATCACATTCAGCGGGACCATAAAAAAGGTTGGTAATTTATTTATTTCATATTATTTTTTTTATTAAAGGCATCTGCAGCTATCCCAAACACTTGATACTTGATTACGTGATATATTTATTCACTCTTATCAAATAAATATAAAAATGGAATTAAAAAATTAAATGTAAAATGTACAAATTAGAAGTATATTTTATTAACGTATATTATTATGCTTTTATGAAAAATGTCTCCAGGATTTATTTTACAAAGCTTGTTTGCTAAAATAAAAATTATAAAAATTATTATAAATAAAATAACCTAAAGTGTAAATAAATTTATTGGAATATAGAATATATTAGGAGTGCCTGTAATGGGTTCTTTGCTATGTATCCACCTGGCAATAGAGATGACACACAACCTCTACCGCCACACTGTAGACAGTGGATACTATCTGATTAAAATATTCATGGCAGCTGGTAAAAGGGAGTATTGTTAGGTGAGAATGCAGGAGAAGCTTCTCTAGTGGGGCTGCAAACCCATAGATTCCCACCAGGACCAGGGTGTCTTGGATTATGTGGTCAACCAAGCTGTACCCAGGGGGGACCTTCTTCCCATCCAGGGAGAGCCAGGCCTTGTTGATCCTGAGAAGGACCCTGTCTAGGTCTTCTACGCTGGTGCCCATCCCAAAGAAGAAAAGATATCCCAGGTAAACCATGAGGTGAATCCTTTGCCCAGTAAAGGCTTCAGTAAACTCACACAGCTTATTGTATACTGCAATAATATTTTTTCATATTTGGTCTTTGCAAAGGTCAGCTCCATGGCTTCAGGGAGCCCTGTCTCATTGGCGCTCCAGGCCAACCCAAAGTTGACAAGGAGGATTTTTGACTTCTTTATAGCTGTTGCGTCTGCAACAGTCAATTTCCCTACAATGCACCCAAAGTTCTCAAGGAGGTAAGAGAGCTTATGCTCCACCGGGAAGTAGAAGCAAGCAGCTGCATGGGCCTGGCCCATATCTGGTATATTCTTGAATGGGAGCGTTGCCAGGACGTCCCAAACAAGCTCAATAGAGTTTACACAATAAACTCCACTGAGGGATACTGGGTCCAGGCAGACCAGTTGGATATCCTTGTAGTCAGTAACTGCCCACTCAGATGCCCCTTCCCCATGCGTCAGCTCAGCTAAAGCCTCTTGCAACACAGGAAAGGTCCTATAAATTCTGGCTTCAAGCTCTTGCAAGACAGGGGGGACAGAAACAGCTGATGAGCCACATGATTGGCGTAGTTGGCATAAAACGTAGTGAGTACAAAGGGGACCAGGACCTGGCAGATTTCACTGCCTAAGTTTTCTAAAAAAAGGTATGAGTTATGAAATTTTATTAATTTTGTTTTTTAGGTTACCTTCACATGTTTCCTCCTTGCCGGCAGCTTAAGCAGCCTTAGCCATTCTTGGTGCAAGAAATTGCCCTGGCAATTCTGTGCCCTTGGTTCTGGCTTGCTTGGCTGGCTTGAGATGTGCATTCATCTCAGGGTTGTTGACCCAGACAGACAGCACAGAGAGGGCAAAGGACTTGAATTGAAGGCCTTCCACAACAGTCTTATGGGCATTTAAAAGGTGTTCAATTGTTGTTTCAAAGGTGTCTGGCATCTTGGCCATAAGTGCCTTGGCAGACACTTTATCAATCTTGTCCCCAGTAAGGACAACAGCCTTGACTCTTGCCTTGACCTTGCGGTCAATGTATTTTATTTTTGTAATTGCCAAGTTGAGGTCCTTTAGCAGCTTCTCTAATTCTCTCATATGATTTTTTACTAACCTTTCCAATATTTTTATAGCTTTCACCCCAATAAAATCTGTATTATTCTGATACTATTACCTCTTTTTTATTCCTGTTTGTTTTCCCATTTACTACATTATCCCATTTTTTACCCATTGTGTATATGTTTTACACTTGACTCAATATGTGTTGTTTGCTTTGTATCAGCATTGTTTCCTTAATTGCCATATTATTTTTGGCACTTTGCACTGCCCCTTGTAAAAATATTAACAAAAATTTGGTGGTTGTCAAAATTTGAAGTATAAAATTATAGGTTAATTGTTTTTAAATAATGTTGTTAATGATCCAAATTCAAACCCTTAATAATAAACTTTAAGCCAATCAGGAGCCAAGTGATAAAGTGATTGTTGTGATATAAAGGGTCATTCAATAATTCTTTGATGCATGTGTTCCAATCATATTAATTAGCGCATAGCATCAATGAATTATTAAATGACTCTTTATGTCACAACAATCACTTTATCACTTGGCTCCTGATTGGCTTAAAGTTTATCATTAAGGTTTTGAATTTGGATCAGTAACAGCTTTATCTAAAAACAGTTAACACTATAATTTTCTAATTCAAATTTAGCTGATCACCAAATTGTTGTTAATATTTTCACAAGGGGCTATGTTTAAGTGCTAAAAATAACTGTGTTCTGGATCTAGATACATGACATAGTAAATATAGGATTTTATAGAAATAAGCTGAACATAAAGAATAAAACCAACTATAAACAAAGAGAACATGAAAAATTGAAATTCAAAATAAAGATAATATAAATAGAAAAGGTTTGGCAACATGGGGTTTATTGGGGCAGGAAAGAGTGATGCCTAGTAGGCAGAATGGCACAGGAAGGAAGATGTAGATGCGATGCTGGCCTGGGGGGTCTGGGATTGGATGGGTTGGGTTTGCAGGTAGGGGGTGTTGGTGGCAGGGGTGGAGGCAGGAGGATTGCATGTGATGGCCGCCATATACTGCTCATTGTACTCCTCATCAGTCATTGGCTGGATGGGCTGGTAGGTGGCTGTGGCACAGGGTGGGAGGCGCTTATCCTTGCGTGATTGGTTGCCCATGTTCACATGAAAAACCATTTGCACAAACAAGTCAGCCACCATTTGGTGACCAAAGAGAAAATTGTGATCAAGGACCCCAAGATAGAGGTTGTTGAAATCCTGAGGGCGGCGCTCCCAGAGTGTATCTCCAATGTTGAAGAACACAATATCACCTAGATGAATGTCTGCATGGCCGGCAGGGTAGACTGAGGCCTGGTGCCCGCGTCCCTGGATGGCTTCTAGGGTGGTGTAGCTACCCTCTATCTGGTGGCTCAAGAAAACCTGGTGCTTGGAATTTGAGCCATCCCAGGAGTTGATTAATCCACCAAGGATGTGGCTGTACTTGTAGCCATTGGTGAAATCTGGGTTTTTCCAATAGTAGACAAAACCCTTGACTGAAAAAGCCAGAAACACACCAATGAACATACCCTTCTTGACCTTCTTACTTCTATTCTTGGCAGCAGCTTTTTCTTGCTCATCAAACTTGTTGAAAGCAATGGAAAATTTTTAATAGGAGATGAACATGATGTCATCTGATAAACTTTTTAAGAATTGGACAATAGTGGACTCAATGACAGGATTGTATGGGGAATCCTCACTGCCATCCCATTGGTTGCCGGCAACATTGGTCAGCACACAGACTGATGCCACCTTCCCATACATTCAGAGCTGCACCATGCGCTCAGAAACCCAAATGTCATGGTGCACAAGCTGCTTCCAGACCTGGGTCAAGGGAAGCTTGGGGTCCCGCTGCAAGAGATCAAGCATAATTGGGTAGGCCTCACTGATTTGGGACTTGGGGGCCTTCTTAGGCTTCTTGACTGTCCCAATAAGATTCCCCTTATTCATCAGGTTGTTGAGTTCCCGCATTATGGTGGCCAGGTAAATTGCAATTGGGTTGCCATCTGATCCCAGGACAGACCCTGCAGGTTCAGTGCCACAATTTCTTGAAGGATCTGAGCAGTAATGATTCTGCGTTTGGGGCACTGGGCTGGGGGAGCTGAAGCCTGATTAGCTGTAGGGGGCAGTTTGGCTTGTGGCAGAAAGTTGCTCCAAATCAAGGTTGCCATCCTGATTGGTTAGTTGACAGGAAGCTTGTGTGGGGGTGGGTACAGGAGCAGGGGAGATAGACACTAAGTGACTACTAAACAAGTCAAAGCCATATGGGCCGGGGGTCATGTATAGGTCAGCTTCCTTGTTACCTGCCTCAAAGGCTTGGGTATAAACAGCTGCATCTATGCCCTGAACCTTGCCTCCATTGAAGCTGGCTTGTCTGCTGCTTTAGTTGCTGGTTCTATCAATAATGTTGCTAGTAAAAACCATTGTATGAAAACTTAGGATAAAATCACTAAAAGTAGAAGCTCAAAATTTTATGATTTATTTTTATTGTAATCTTGAGTCCATATTTGGAAGGTTCTCAAAGCCATTATAAACAGATCAGGAGCCATGAAAATGAATAAAATACCTCTGTTCCTAAATTGGATAGCTATTGATTGGCTGTCAAACTGTTATTTTTCTATTTTAGGCTGCTCATACTACACATCTTGTGTGACTTCATTTTGTTTTGTGCTTGTAGAATCTTGCTTCTAGATTGCTCAAATTTTATTTCATTTTATTCCTTATGTTGTTGCCTCATATGAATCCTGATTGGATTATAATATACTTCAGAATAGCATCCATTCATCTCACTTGTTGTGTCAGTTCATTTTGTTTGTGGTTTGAACTACACCACTTGATGTTTGATATAATTTTGTATGATGGGCTAGTGAAATTTTGTTTTTTGTTTGACAGTTCATTTATTAACTGAAATTTTATAAAATAATTGAATCCTGAATCTTGCGCAACTTGGATTTTGTTTACATCTGAAATCATTTTGTTTAAATCTCAGGTATTTTTGGTTGTTGCCATAGCTTCTAGAACTACTGTATCCTAAGTCTTCTAACATTAAGAAATTACAGAGAACCTGTGAGTTTGACGTAACCTTTGGCCCAGAATATTTTGTTGTTGTCAGAAGTAGCAAGTCTGACAGGGCCCAAGGCCTAAAAGATTTGGGACAGTTATTCCTACTTCTGGATATAGGTTCATATGTGCTGTCTTTATATTTTACTATAGATAATTATACTGTATGACAACAGTATTATCTTTTTCTCTCTACTAATAAAGCATAAGAGAGGGTTTCATTAAGGAAATAGGTTTATATCATTCATCAAGTCAATACAGAATCATCAGTCTTTTATTCTAATGGACTGGCTTTAAGGCAGCCCGCCTGCCTGCATTTTATCCAAGTTAGCTCACAACGCTAGAAGAGACTGAAGTAGCATTAGGTCAGCACATCAGGAGGCCCATCCTTTTTGGGGTGGTTTTAACAAAAGGCTAACTTGTCATCTTCCACAGATTGGTATCCTTTCTGTCTACCTGGGCCACTTCCAGGGCTAGCTAGCCAGTGATCAGCTACTAGTTGACGGAGATGATTGTTTCACTAAATCAAAGCTACTCTAATACAATAGGCTCAAAGCCTTTTATCTTAGAGTGTTTGGCCTGTCAGCCCAGTCCATGTTGGACTCTTATATAAGTGTTTCAGATAATGGCCCATATGATAGACCTTTTTCTAGGATATAATTAAAGTTTAGCACATTAATTATTATGAGAAGCATGTTTGAGGTGGTTGTTGAGGTGAACTAATTAATTTCACAATATCTGCATGTTTTTCTCATTAATTAAGAATCGGGGTTTTGTTAAAGCCAGGATATTATTTGATTATTGGTTTCACAAATCTGTGTCCTGTATATTGTTAAAATCATTACTAAGAGTAATTAACTGCTGGCCCACATTATTTTGTTGAAACTGTTAATTAGTCAATATCCAGAAATCCTGACAAATTTATATTAATTTAAAATAGATTTGGGTTAATTTTAATTTTGTTTACAGTTTAAGTCAACTAATTTTAATCTGAGTTCATTTTTGTTTATATATGTTTTTTTTCTTGTTGCCATAGGTTTTTAAAACTACTGTACATATTGGTACAGTAGTTTTCAAACCTGATGAGATAAACATATATTAGAAAGTTTATAACATATAGGTTCAGTCAAAAAAATTATAACTGGAACCAGTTGAAGTTCAACTTACTTAATAAAGCTTCCATTTATCTATAGCTGGAAAACAAAAAAGTCAATCATACAACAAAAATAAAGTCAAATACTGAATTCCAAAAATGAGATAGTAAACACATGGAACTCAGATTCAAAACTCATGTAATCCAGTCACTTTCTGAAGCATTCTATATCAAATTTGATTATGAGTGTGTGACAAATATGATACAAACAGAGAACACATGAGGTTCAGTCACAAAAGTGATGAACTCAAACACAAAATAACTCATTTTTGAAAATATTGATTATTTTTGGGACTCAAATTGGAAATAGTGGATTTCAGGAGTAAATCCACTAAAATCTATTCAGGGAACTACTGCATTATTTTCAATGCACGTACATCTAAATTTGGACATTTATGTCTGAGAGAAGGTCTCAAAAAGGAACACTCATTTTAATAAAATTAGTTTCTAGAAATACTTTTTTACTTTTCTTTTTTAATCAAATTTTTATTGCTTTTTATTAGTATGAGTTTTTCAACAGACTTATTTCATTAAGTTAACTAGGTACAATAACTGAAGTGTGTCTGGTCTGAGCCAAGCACAAAGGCACCACATGTACACCCATTCTGATTGGCTGGTCTGTAGCACTTGTAGTTTTTAAATTCACTTTATTATAAAGCTTCAAATATATTAAAGTTATAGTAGAAAATAATAGAATTAATTTAAATAATCCATCTCATTGCATATATCTCTGGTATATGATCTACATACAAACCCTAAATGTGATCATTCTTTAATACAGTAGTTTTCAAACCTGTTGAGACAAACATATATTATTCAGTTTAGAACGCATGAACTCAGTCTAAAAACAAAATCAAAGTGGATCCAAATCTATTGTAATTTAATATAAATTCCTTGATTTTTGATTTTGTTTTTGGACTGAGTTCTTGTGTTCTAAACTGAATAATATATGTTTGTCTCAATAGGTTTGAAAACTAATGTAAATATATACTTTGGGTCAAATTTGGTATACTGATTCAAGAATAAATTATAATATACTTGTAAAAAACATATACATGAACAAAACAAGTTTTTCATGATACTAAGATTGGGTTGGTGTAAGAGTTCTAAAATATATGATCTATAATTAATCTGTTAAAGAGGTTATCTTTTAATAAATATGTACTTTGGGTCAAAATTCCATACTGATTTAAGATTAAATTATATTATACTTGGAAAAAACATATACATGAACAAAACAAGTTGTTCATGATACTAAGATTGGGTTTTTTATGTGCTCTAAAATATATGATCTATACTTAACCTGTTAAAGTGGTTATCTTTTAATAAATATGTACTTTGGGTCAAAATTGCATACTGATTTAAGAATAAATTATATTATGCTTAGACAAAAAATATACATGAACAAAACAAGTTGTTCATGATACTAATAATGGTTTGGTATATACAAAAATATACATAATATCAATATCAAATGAATATTATTACTTAAAGCTAATATAAAATTCATAATTAAAAAGATGAATTTATTAGATCTCAATTAGATACAATAGAATAGACATATTTTATTGGGATATTTTTATTGGTATAAAAGGGGTTGGGATAAGAACAAGGAAAACATTTCAGAATTGGAGGCAACATCAAGGAGTCGGACGTAGTGGTGAATAAAATAAAGGAGGTCAATCAAAAGGTGAAGGACATGCTCAAGGAGGTGGTGTTAGAAGGTAAAAAACTGAAAAAAATTAC
Organism: Entomophthora muscae; assembly: GCA_014839935.2. Lineage (NCBI taxonomy): Eukaryota > Fungi > Entomophthoromycota > Entomophthoromycetes > Entomophthorales > Entomophthoraceae > Entomophthora > Entomophthora muscae. The sequence goes on along the minus strand of QTSX02006557.1, from coordinate 18,479 downwards.
CGTGAAGGCCGTGAAGAAGAAGATACCCAATACTACCGTTGTAACTGTGCTGTTTTAGCAGAGCTACAAGGGGAAAATATTTAGAAGCTAGATAATAATCTTTATTGAGAGATATTGATTATATAGTCAATGTGAATACAGGATAACAGGAACATGATTGTGTTGATCACATGGTTGTATAGCAAAAGGGGGTGGCTTGATCCTGGTAATGAGTCAAGCGCCAAAACAAGGTATCCACCATGAAGGATCATCATTTGTTCATGTTGATGGATTTTGTAATTCAAGTTGATTTCCTAGTTTAGCTACAGGTCACTGGAAGGTTGGGTTTCAGGTCACAACCCTCTTAGTTGGAACCTTGTTGGTGGGTTGAGCCTGCTGTTTTGACACTACCAACAAAATTTCAACCAGGCTCCTTAATGTACAGAAAGATGTTCTTGCTAGCCTACAGTTCAAGCCACAGGGGTTTGCAACTGCGGAGATATGTTCAAAGGATCCTGAGATGTTTGAGCAACTAAAAAATAAAAAGGAACATAAACCAACAGAAGAAGATCAGTAACCATCAAGTGACAAGTCTTGTGAAGCAGCCCCTGTCAAGGAGGCAACTGGTAAGGATATAGAAGAAAGTAAAAAACAAAATATTAAATAAATAAATAAAAAGATTATAATAACCTTTTATTTATAGAAGAGAACAAAGGAGTAGTCTGCCAATACCTAAAGCCCTACATATCCCAAACCTTTTACAGCAACTACGCCCCCACATAGGGCGTCAGCTAGTCCTGACACCAGCAGCCTGCTCCAAAATAATAATAAAATTAGAAAATAAATTACTATATGAATTCAGAACAACTATCAAAGCTCCAACCCACATCAGATGACACTGAATGATGGGTCTTGGCTTTGGCTTTGGCTGTAGCCTCTAACCTGCTACTCAACCAGTACGTTCTTCCCCCAAATTTTTTCAAGCTCTTTGTACTCCTTGTCTGGGACTTTTTCAGAATCATTCCATATCTAGATTTACCCAGAATGAAGAGAAGACAAGAAGTCTGTTTCTGTTTCCCAATTTAACACAAAATATCCCGCATCCTAAAAAATTTTAAAGAAAAAAATCAACCTTACCAATAGTTTGTCTGTTGTCCTGCCTGCATTGTGGGCGTCCCTGGAGACTTTGGGGCCTCCTGGTGCTCTGACAAGACTGGTATACCAAAAAAATGGGGAAACCCTTCACCACTATGTTCTTTAAAAATAAAATAAGTACCATATACATTAAATTTTGTGAGTTCTCAGCCCTGTTTGCGGGGCAGAAACTTCACTTAATTTTTTACTAGCTCTTGTTGTAATGATGAGTATTAAAGCAGAAGCACGTGCCCTGTCTGATGTAATAATAAAGCTGGATGAAATTAGACATTTACTAGATAGAAAAAAATGCCCATGGATACAACTCAATAGAGCACATTATTCAGGATTCAGTTATTCTTGCTGCCACATATATGATGGCAGCTCCACCGGAAAAAATCCTCCTGGCCAATTGTATCACAATGCTCCCTACTCAAGCTGTTGCAATCTATATAGTATGGGAGCAATATCAACATACACTTTAGCAATAAAAATTGCTAGTTTATTTCAACGTCAAGTCCTGGAATTCCAAACCTCACCCCCAATAAAGCTCTAAACCCCAGTGATTTTTTTGATTTTCATATATATAATTTCTTTATAATATAATCTAATCAACCCATTTATATTCAACAAATAAATACATAATAAAAAATAAATATTTCTGTATGTTCATTCATTCATTCATCCTTCTTTGCTTTGTTAATTTTTATTATATATGATGGTACTGTAGATTCAGAACCTGTTGGGAAAAATACAGGATTGTCAAGTTTTTTGCGTAAACTCACCAACTATCTGGAATATTTTTCATCCTTTTATATAAAAAAGTAAGTTGTTCTGGGATGAAAATTACTAAATTATGTTGGTGAGTTCATGCAAAAGAATTTACTTCCCGTATTTTTACCTTTAGGTTCTGAATTTACAGTGCTGTAAATTCAGAACCTGAACATAAAAATGCGGGATTGTCAAATCCTTGGTCCAAATTTCAAATCACTTTTGCGGGATAGCCTTTTTTAATTAAATTGAATTATTTGGATTTTTATTTGGATTTTTAAAAATTTGGGAACTCATAGACACTTTGCAAAGTTCAAGTTGAACTGCATATTTCCAATGGACAAAATGAATTAACTGGAACCAGATTTGAAGTGTTCAAATCCATCAACCATTTTCATTATGTTTACTATGTTTTTTGGAATTGCAGGATTGTCAAATCCAAGAACCAAATTTCAAATTACTTTTGAATGCCACTAGTAAACCCAGATATTAATTGTGTGAACTGGAATCCAAATTGAATGTACAGTAAGAAACTAGGACAAATCAACCCAAATCAAGAAGCTCCACTCTAGATAAAATCAAATGAAAAATCCAATCTCAAAAACCATATTTAGACAGGAAATAAGGTGAAATGCAAAATTGTCTAAACTGAAAATGATGCAATATTCTGCACTCTAAATTGCTAATATAGTGACCACAAAACCATATAATAATATATGAGCTATCCTCCTGATGAGGCAGAAATTTTTAAAAAGTTTTTTGGCCTCTGGCGTAGCCAGGGGCCAAACAAACTTTGTTTCAAGGAAGAAGGAGAGGTGGAAAAGATAAACTATCAGTTTACTACAAAAAGTGTTAATGTATTGCTATTAAGGATGCTTGATTATAGTAGATTTTAAAAAAACGCTAATAATAAAATAGAATTATATTACAATCTTTTTATCACATTGCTTTTTCCTTGGTGTGTTGATAGCTCATTTGCTGTTGATAATGTGCTTATATTTAATTGTATAGTTTCACCTCCAGTTGCCTTGGCAATAGGAAATCAAGTCACCTCTGCAACCACAGCTGGTCTTGGGGAGGCAACTTGATTTCCTATTGTCAAGGCAACTGGAGGTGAAACTATACAATTAAATATAAGCACATTATCAACAGCAAATGAGCTATCAACACACCAAGGAAAAGTAATGTGATAAAAAAATTGTAATATAATTCTATTTTATTATTAGCGTTTTTTTTTTAAAATCTACTGCAATCAAGCCTCTAAATTTTTGCTGTCCTAAAATAGAATAGGATGATTTTTGAGAATACCTATGATTCCTAAAAGAATTAGCACAAATCCACTCTAGATCCTGTAGCATCCTTTTTGAGACACCCAAGAATTATATTTATTTCAAATTCACCTCATTTTTTATTTGAAATTTGGTTCTTGGATTTGATAATTCTGCATTTTCAGATTTGTTAATTTTTACATGTTGCCTATGATTTTTTGACATACAGGAAATCTCAAATATTACATTAGAATCCTGCATTTCTGATTCATGTATCCCGCATTTGTTTGCTGTGTTTTGTCTTTTGTTAGTTGAGTTATCTGCTCAAGGGATTTGAAATTTGACAATTTTAATAAACCAAAAAAAGTCAAATTAAATGGTTGATTACATTAAATACTTTAATTTTCACTCAGCTGAGTTTCCCGCAAAAGTGATTTGAAATTTGGACTAAGAATTTGACAATCCCACATTTTTACGTTTAGGTTCTGAATTTACAGTATACAATTGTTCTCATATAAGAACAATAATACAAATCAAACTAAATAAAATCAATTATTCAAAATTGATTTTTCCTTAATTCATTCATTTGGCTTTTCTTTATTAATTTTCATTATACCTGATGGTATACACACAGAATCACAGAAATAAAGTCAATATAAATTAAACTAAATACAGACAAACATTAAAAAATAAAGACAAAAAACATTCATAATAGCTAAGCCTTTAATTGATTGGCTGCTTGGAGAGGCACACAGGGAGAAAAAAAAAGCATGGCCATAGAATTTAGCCACAGTTTCAGCTGGGAGGGTATGGACACTGACCTGCAGCAAATCAAAAAATCATTGAGCCCAGGCGGCATCCCTTTCTTGACCACTCACTTTAGCCACCCAAAGACCTCCTCAATTGGGTTGAGAAATGGGGATATAGGCAGGGAGGAATAGCAGGCGCAAATTGGATGTGGCCAATTCTTGGGAGCCAATTTCCACACCAGGCTCAATCACCTGGAATTCATTGAGAATATACATTACCTTGTGGAGTCCAAAATTATCCAATACAATAACATTGGTGACACATAAACAGTTACTTGGGAGGTGCTCCTAAACCAATTGGAGAAATTCCAGAAAGGTCCCACTATTATGGGAGCCCTTGATCATCTGGTATAGCTCTATGCCAAGGGGACTAAAAAGAGCTAATATTGAGTAGGCAATAGAACATACAGCCACACACTGATACATGCTATTCTTTTTGCCTTTGGGGATATAGCCATATTCATTGTACATGGAGGACACAAAGGAGGACTTGTCAATGTAGTATAATTTTAAGGTCCCTTTCTCCTTGAGAGCAGTGAATTCTAAGCGTTTTTTGACGGTAAGTGATATTGTCTGGGCTGTTCCAATTGTACAGAGAAACCCCAAGTTTTTTCCAGGAGAATCTCAAACTCTTCACAGCACAATAGCATGTGGAAATTGAGGCCTCAATCCCTTAATTAAACTCAACCATTGACTGTAGCTTTTCCAGTTCAAGATGGCAGTTTCTATTGATCCACTTCCAGATTGCTCACAGGTGTTCCTTGACCAATAATATTGGCTTACTTTTGGATTTCTCCAAGAGCAGAACAACACACGTTTTCAGGTAGGTTTTGCAGAGTCTATGGTTGGATTTATCCAAAATCCCAATGGTGGCTGTGGCCTTCTTGTAGTCAGTTGTTTCTTCCATGAGTCTCATAATGTAGATTCAGAACCTGAGTGAAAAATGCAGGATTGCCAAATTATTTTGCGTAAACTCATCAACTTACAGGAATAATTTTAATTCTTTTATTTAAAAAAGTAAGTTGTTATGGGATGAAAATTACTCCATTAAGTTGGTGAGTTCACGCAAAAGAATTTGGTAATCCCACATTTTAACAACAGATTCTGAATTTACAGTAAAGGTCTTATGGGTGGTGTCAGGGATGACGTGGTACTTTGGCTTTTTGGTGTTGGGAAGCAACTCTGCGGGCTCAGCCACAACCCAGGGCATAGGCACATTGTTGTAAAACACAGCAACCTTTTTAAGCACCTGCTGCTCACCAGTGGTTTGTAAATACTGTGGCTGCTTGTTGTCATCTTGCCCTTTGTTATTACTCATGTAAAGCTTGTACATGGTGTCAAGGACTGGCTTCACCTTCTTCATGATAGTAGCCAGAACACCATTGCAGTGGTATACAGGGTTGTATACATAGGACACACTCTCATTAATGATGTCATTTAATGTTCTGGTTGTGGTAAACTTTGTGTATTTTTTGGTCAGCTTCTGGACCCTGGGATTTATGCTCTGTCCCTTGCACTCTGTGCCCCTTGAGCTGGTTGTGTCAGTGAAATCTCACTACTGAAATCTCCTCTCCTGTCTCCTTCCTGAGTAGGCACTTGCATTGCACTAACTCAATTCTTTGACCCACAAGGGCGTCCACATCCACAGCGTACTCCTTTGATACCTTGGTTCTGTTGTTGGGATGCATCCATTTTGGTATAAAGTAAAATTAAATTAAAATAAGTTTATCTATATAATTTATTTATTACAATTTTTATCACTCTATATATAGTAGCATGAAAGCTTGTATTCACTACTGCTTATTTCAAATTAGGTTTTAGATTTCTATGTTAATTATTTTTGGTTGTAAATGTGCATTGTTACTTGTATGTTTGAATATAGTTGATATTTTTATTAATTCTAATCCAAAAACATACACTAAGAATATTTAGTTCCTTTTTGTGTTATATATTGCATTCTTAGTCAAGACAATTTGGTAACAGCATTATAGATTCTATCATTTGTTTTAACATTTGATAATTTTGTTTTCTGTTTCAATTGCTATTGGGGTTTGTTGTTGGATCAAGTTTGTAACTTTTGTGACTGAGTTTCACGCGTTCACAAAAAATATAGTAAACATAGTAGATGTGTTCTGTGACTGAAACTCATGTGTTCTATTGGTTGGTACACTTGTTATTGAATCATTATAGATTTGTTCCCAGTTTGAGTAAGTTGTTGTATGAATGGACATTTTTGCCAAATAGTGCATATTTTCTGTGAAATTATCTTCTATTAAGATCTACTAAGTTGAAATTTGTTTTGTGACTGAACCTATGCGTTCTAAAATGACTAATATACATTTATCTCAACAGGTTTGAAAACTACTGTTGCAACATCTTTGATTACTTCCTCTTGGGGAATTAGTGCCCTGAGTAGTTCACCAAATGAGTCACCAAATGGTTCACCGACCAGCCAGTAAACTGGTGGCACCATTACCAGTCAACTATCTATTATGGGGATCACCTAATCCAGATCCTAAATGGAATACAACTTGAACAAGCCTCGTGACCTAAGAGGAACATTACTCAGATAAGCCCCATGATCCCCATGGGTACATGGACAACATGTGACTTCCCATGATACTATATAATACTCTAAACTCATATCAATAAAGTATTATTCTCTTCTTATTTTCCCCTTTATCTTGTTTAGTATACTTCCAAGAAGTATATAATTGACAATGGGTTTAATGGGTTTGCTGTCTTATTTCCGGGATTAAGTATTTGGCTTTGATTTTGTTGTGTGATTTGACTATTTTTGTTTTATGGACCTAGATAAACAGAAGTTTTATTGAGTAAATTGCCCTTCAACTGGTTCCAGTTGGAATTCATTGGGTGACTGAACCTATGCGTTCTAGACTGAATAATATTTTTTATCTCAGCAGGTTGTAAAGCTACTGTACTGTAAAGATGCATTCCCCTGGCTGTCTCTTTGCTCATGTTCATGCCCAGTTTCTATGCGCCTACCACCCTCTGAGTCCAATCTTGGGGCAGGATCTGTTGTAAATTTGAATTCACTAGGAGTTTTGATTGGCCTAGTGGCTGAAACCCTACAAGTTAGTGAATGCAGAGGTGAGTTGTTTTGCTTTTTCTTGAAGTGTTTCCCATGACCAAATATGGGTTGACAACAATATCCAAACCTTCTGGATCATTGCCAGCCTCCAGTCACCTGGAGTATCTCCACTAAGGCTGTTGGGATTAAACATCCTGGTATAAATTTGTTGATGTTTTCCAATAAAATTAAAGTCCAATTTTGCTCATTAATCTTGATATTGAATCTTCAGCATCTATCTTCTGTTTGCTAGGAAGATCCTTTTTGATCATATTCAGATCAATCAGGCCTAAAGCCAGAACCTCAAGTCTTATGTATTTAAGACTTTTGCCCAAATCCTCTGCTGTGTCAAGTAACAGAGCGCAACTCGACAATTCTGTGTGACTTTGCTTTGTTTTGTGTCTGTAAAGCTTTGCTTTTTGGTTGCTCTGATTTTGTTTCTGCTTAGCCCTTCTGTTGGTGTCTCATCTGAATCCTGATAGGATTATGTTATATTCTGGAACAACCCTGATCTACTTCACTTGTTGTACTGAGCCATTCTGTTCGTAGTTTGGATCATGTTGTTTGATATACTTCTGTATTTTGTGTTAGTGATATTATGTTTCTTGTCTGGCCTTTTGCCAAAAACATTCAAACTATTTGCAGTCTGGGACTCGCCCGACCTGGATTTTGCTTAAATCTGAGTAATTTAGTTTAAATTTGAGTATTTTTGTCTAGCGCCATATCTGTGAAAAATACTGTATCAGCAGACTGCCATGCCTTTCCTTTTTAATAACCCTTATCTGATAAATTTTATTATCTGTAACCAAATAATTATTTATTCACATCGCTAAATAACTCCTTTTAAAAGCATGTTCATACAAGGGACTTGGGGTCGGATTCAGACAGACTGTCATAAAGGAAACATCTGAACAAATGATTGTTTGCTTTTGGCAGTCTGCTGACCAGTACGTGGTTGCTTAGCTTGGCAGATGAGCTACGAATTAGCGTTTATCGATTGAAATCTCAGCTGGATCGAGCCAATTAGATATGCACCTATCATGTTTTGATGTTCCTTAAATTTAGCTTGAAACCTAAACCAGCTTCTCATCGCCAATGACAAACCCTGGAACAAGATTCATGATGAAACCAAAGGATCTTCTGGCTGGTTACACTTGCTAGTTGAAACAATTTAGTTGTACAAATCTTATCTCCCTAAAACCAACCCTCTAAATAATTAACAACCCTGCTGAATAAAACCCACGCTATACAACTGAAATGTCCTTTGGAATATTTTGCGTATCAGCGCTTTCTCTGCCTTGAACACCTTGTATGCCTAGCCTAAAGTATAGCTCAAAGTCAACAATCTTTCAGAGACTGATATGTTTACTTCTGGTGAGCCTTTTTAAATAAGTTTCAAACTTTTCACCAGTCTCAACTAAGCAAACATATGGTTTAAAATCGAAAGAAACAGACTTCCTCTATAATCCCCTGTTTTCAACTCAATGTTACATTTTCTAAGAATGTCACCTCATACTCTCTCCTTTTCATTTCGTCTAAAGGGCTAGTTTTTTTCTTTCAATCTCGTAGATGTATAATGTCTTAAGTTTTCGTTTACTCTAAATAATAACTTTGTCGCTCTTATCTTTCGGAAAATTTTGCTTAGTTAGAGCTGCAGAAGCTTTTTTCTATTTTCCGCTTAATTTAGTATAAAAATAAAAAACTAAACTGATGCTTTACTGAAGCCTCCGAAACATTCATTTTTCTTTCGATAGCTATCTCAGTTCCCATGCATGTACGCTTATTAAGGATTTGTTTTTATCCTTTCATTATCGGATCTGCATCTTCGATAGTCTTGCTTTTGCACAACCTTTATGAACTTGCCATACAGGGTTAACCTTATCGTTTTTATTTGCTAGGATGTCGAGTTCGTTTGGTGGATTGCACATTTATCCACAGTATACAATGGAGTAAAATATTACCTATGTTTGCTTAGGGTTTCTTCTCAATCTGCTTGGGCTTATCCTCTTGTGTTTCTATCGTCTATAGTTACGTATGGTCTAATCCTACTTAAGGCTGGAGAGGTAACATTAAAATTTAGTCTAGACAAGATGAATAAAAGTAATAATAATAAAATAGAGCGATGCAAGGCTATCCCAGAAATTCCAGCGCCTGCTGTTTACTGAAACTGGTGCCTACTTGCTACTATCAGTAGTCTGGACTCTCTATCCTCCAATATTAAGTAAGGACACTTTTCAGTTTTTTTATGTGACATACTTTTTATTCTGCTTTGCTGTTATTAATCCTTCTTTAAGCGGCACCATTACCTTATATACTTTATTCGCTAATTCACGCTGTGAATTTTTTGCGGACAAATGTTCTGTTCTGTTTCTTTCCGCGAGCAGAAGAAGAAATAGATCGAATCAAAAGGAACCCCTCTACGGAACCAGTTCTAGTCTCTTCGTTACTTTCGCTGGTGTTACGTGATTTCATTTATCGTATGTATGCGATGGTTGTCTGGATGATTTCTAAAGTCGAAATACTCGTGACTACTCCTCTTCTTCTTTTGTTCTGCGTGTAAGCACCTTCTTTTTGTATTTAGTACTAAATATCGCCTAGATACAGCAAAAAAATTACACCATTAATTCTCTACCTCTACTTTCTCTTTCAAAGATTCAGAAATTCTGTCGTAGCCAAAAGGCTGATTTCGCAATTTACGTCGGCTGCAGACGCATTCCTTCTCAGTGATGACCGAAATCCAGTATTAAGATCAGCTTACAGCTCCGCAAAATCTTTGCTCGGCCGTCGTTTCCAACCTCAACCCCAGAAAGCTCCAACTGCCTTAAAGCCCAGCTAACTCTTGCACCAGGACGATAAATCCTGGGGACCTTTTTCAACAAACTAATGAATGTGATTGGATCCTTGCTAGGATTGCAAATCTGCGAGCAAAAAGTGAGTATTTACATATGATTTCAGTTTTAGTTAGCATTTATAGTTAATCCTGAAATACTGTTAACTTTATGGCTTTGAAATCGTCTTTTGCAAAAATGCAACAGCTTTAAGATTGATTTCAAATATGATTCAGTGGATTGCTACTTTAGGTCTGAGTTTCTGTCAAACCTCTTGATGTAATATATCCGTGCAACTTGCTTTTGAAAGGTTTAGGAATGCAGAAGAGAATTCTAGATTTGAACTAGAGATACAAAGAATTCATTAATCTATTTGGTGACTTCCATTAATTTAAAATAGCAGTGATATAAAGTAGCTTTTTACCTGGTTGGAAAATTTAAACCTTATACTTTATGTAAATTGCGAGCGTCCTTCCCTGCTGCCAATTTTTGTTTCAAATATAATTTGTGTCGGGGTGGGCTTTTGTTGTTGATAATCTTTATAATAAAGATTCGGGGTTTAATTCTAGCCAGGGTTAGCCTTAAGGGATTGATCAATGTAATTGCCTTAAGACAATGGGGATTTGATATTAAAGAGCCTTCCTAGTTGATAGAAAAGGTGTGAAATCAATAAGGTATCTTAAAAGGAAATGAAAGAACTCAAATATATTTATTGCAAATTATAATATTTATAGAGTTTGCATATACTTATCAGCTCTAGTAGACATGAGCAAAATCTTGAGGGAATATTGTTTCAGGGTTGAAATATGGCATCCCGACCTTCTGGAAGGATGTGAAATGAGCCTTTCTCCAATTCTTATAATCTCAAAGGGATCATGCAAAATTCAAAAGCAAGAAGCTCAGTAAGCACCCAATCAGTTAATTCCTGGGAAAACTCCATTTCTAATGCTTACTCATAACCATTTCAGATCAAGAAAAACTTGGAATGTAAAAGCATGCTAAAGTGGATTAAAATGAGATAAGAAAATCCCTAGACTTGGAAATCTGGGGCCTTCCGAGAAGTTCCATATATGGATGTCCTTTAAACCACTCCAGAAAAAAGTGCCACTTGCCTGCCATCCAGTAGGAAATCCATGGATTAAGATCTAGATCTATGGCAAGAGTAATTGCAAAACAATGAACACGAGATATTTAATAAAGTTAATATTATTTTCGCCCCCCGCTTTATTTTAAAATAAAGACTTAATAGTTTTTAGTAAGCATAATGATGTAGTGAAAAATAAAGCTAGACAAATGATTTCTTAATATAAATATCCAAAAGGTATCTGGAGCTAATTAACACCAAAGTTTCAAATAAGAGATCGATACCAAAGTTAAAATTAAGCATCCCTCTATTTATGTACAGCAGTTTCCACCGCTATGGGACTAAGCAAAATTGACTCAGATTTAAATGAAATGGAGTCAGATTTAGTTGATATCCAAGTATTAATGTAAAATATACACTCTTAGCAAGGATTTTTGGCACTAATAGGCAGAACAGCTCAACCCAGCAACAAACATCCCAAACAACAAGCAAGGATAATTAAAATACAGTAAGAAATACACGGAATAACAAACAAAATGGTTTAAGTTATCCTCCAGTGTACATGGGTTACTATGTAAATCAGTGACAAAATACACTCAAGCGCGGTGAGTTAAAACTCAATCCAAAAACAAAATACTAGCAAATCAACATGTAAACAAAATCACTCAAATGTTGTGTGCAATGAATTGTAAACAAGAACAATACTTAGCTATCTAAAATAAGGCATGGGATCTAAAACATAAATTATAAAAAAAGTGTGCTGGGTGTTTAAATATGGCTTAAAATCTGGAGAAATGAGCAGAAATTGATTTAGTGATTCTAAAGTGGGCTGGGTGTAACCAAAAATGACTAATTAAGGCATAAAATCTATAAACAGATATCTGGGTAGTGTACATTATAATTAAATACCCACATGCAGATAAAAAGCAATCCATAAAACCTGGATTGTAGCTTAATTGAGAATTGTTTGGAATTTCATTTTATATTTAAATAGAAGAAACTCAACAGCAAAACACCAATGCAGCCAGTGTGTGCTGCTGTTGCAGTAGCCCCTGCGGGACAAAAATTGAGAGAGTGCAAAACAAGTGCCAACTCAGGAATGAGGAAATAGATAATGTTGAGGTTGCACAGACACAACCAGTTCAAGGAGCACAACATGCAAGGGTGTAATCATCAACCCTAGGGTCCCTAAGCTGACCCAAAAGCCCACTAAGGTTACAACAACCAATAAAGTTAACAACAAAAAGGTAGAACTTACTTCATTTGTGTTTGACCCTGTCTACCACCAAGAGTCAGTATCGTCAGCCATGGTGGAGAAAGTTAAGCCCATACTTGACACTAGCTATGAGCCCTACATCAGTGATGGCAACCGGGAAGAGGACAAGGAGCCTGAGCTTTATGGAACCACATAGGGGCAGTTGGTGTTAAAGAAGGTTACAGCCTTCTAGAACAAGGTACCCATGCCTTACAAGCCTGTCACCAATCAGGATCCTGGCTTGTCTGAACCCACAAAGCCCGCTCAGAAGCGCATTCTTGATATAAAGTGCATCATCCTTCTCAAGCCAATGCAGGAATCTGGTGACTACAAGGCAGCTACTGCCCTTGTTGGAGTGGATCCCAAGTATGCCTCCAAGATATTCAACAAATTCATCAATGCTGGCTGAGTCCCTGCCGCGGAGAAATCCTTGCGTGTTTCCACTATGCTCACCAAGGAGCACAAATGGGCAATCTACCAGTGGATTAACCAAGACTGCCATCTCCAATTAGAAAATATAAAGTTGATGATCAAGTACACTTTTGGGATTGAGGATTTCATTTCCTTTTGCTACCATGTGGTCAAGGGAATGCGCTTTTCCTGGAAAAAGCTTGGGGTATCTCCATATAACCAAAACAGCCCTTCCAATATCAAGACCCAGAAAAAATATGCTGAGGCCTACATAGCCCTCAAAAACAAAAGGACGGTGAAATTCTACTTCATTGACAAATCAGCATTTGCCTCATCAATGCGCAATGCATATGGCTATGTCCCCAAAGGCTCCAATGATGGGATGGCTTGGCGTACTGCAGTCCGCGCCACAGCCTACTCAATGGTGGCTCTCCTTGGTACAAAGGGGGTTGAGCTCTATCAAATGATATTGGGATCTCACAATAGCTGGACCTTGCTATCATTTCTCCAATTGGTCCAGGAGCACCTGAGGTGCACAAGCCCAGGCTTCACCAACGTAATTGTGCTGGACAACGTTGGTCTCCATAAGATGGCAGATATTCTTGCTGAATTTTCAACAATTGAGACAGGTGTGCCAATTGGCCCACAGCAGTTGGCCACAGCACCTATAAACCTATGATATCTTCCTGCATATTCACCATTATAAAACCCAACTGAGGAAATCTTTGGGTTGCTCAAGCAAGTTATTGAGTGTGGAATGCCACCTGAACCAATTATAGTTCAGTATATAGATTGAAGAAGACAACAGTCCAATAGAAAGGACAAGAATAGAAATAGGATGATGTTAATTGGAGAATAACATAACTAATTATACTATATTAGGGAGCCTCAAGTCCACCAGGGGGTAGCACTGTGGCAAGTTCTGAATAAGGTTTGTGTTAGGAATATATTAGGCAAGGGATCAGTGCATCAAATTGGCAACACTCATATTTGAGAGATAATTCCTGTAATTTGATATTGACCACAGGATCCTCCATAAATTTAGATATGCTATGAGGCGCCTCTTTGAGCGCCTCCTGTTTATTGTGAGATATTTTAGCGGGTGGAGGAGTAATCTTGGTTGCAACATGTGGCATGAAAACCTACCTATTTCAACCCACCCATTTCATCCCAGGCTCAGACCTTTCAAGTCAGCACTTTCTATACTTATTCTTTCTTGCATTATTCTGCCTCATAGTCATCCTTCTTCCTGTTCCAAATAAACTCTCCAACATCAAGCATTTTTTGTACTCTATTATCTAGAATTTCATTTGTTTATATGTCTAGCTTACTTCTATAAGAATACTATATATTTAAAATGCTGTGACACTAGATCTATAACTTTTAAATTTTTAAAACAGTCTCTTGTGACAAAAGAACAATGGAGTTTGATGTTTATTTTGTTTTATATAAGTTAATTATATGCTTATTATGTTTAGTGAAGCTGTTGATGATCTGAATTCAAACCCTTAATGTAAAATTCAAGCCAATCAAGAGTTCTTTGTAAAAGTGATTGTTGTGGTTTAAAGATTCATTCAAAGTTATTTTAATTTATGAGCGCTAATTAATCTGATTGGCTGGTTGTTTGCCATTGTGTGCCATTGCTTCTGGGTTAGGCTTTTTATATTGGTGCTAAATCATCAACTGGGATAGCACTAGCCCACAAACTTACCCCAGCAGCAATGGCACATAATGGCAAAATAACCAGCCAATCAGATTGATTAGTGCTCATAAATTAAAATATCTTTGAATGAATCTGTATACCACAACAATCACTTTTACAAAGAACTCTTGATTGGATTAAATTTTACATTAAGGTTTCAAATTTGGATCACAGACAACTTCTCTAAACACAATAAACATTTAATTATCTAATGTGAAATAAACTAAACATTGAATCTGTTATTTTGTCACAGGGGGCTTATTTAAAAAATAAAATGTGTTCTATATCTAGATACAAAGAATAATGAACATGTATATTATATAAAAGCAAGCCAAAAAGATATAGATGCCAACAAAACTAAAAATAAAAGAGACAAATAAAAAATTATAGTTCTGGATATTAAAACATACAGATAAAAAGGCTTGGGGGCAGAGAGCTTATTTGGAACAGAAAGAAGGATGTCTGTGAGTCAGAAGAATGTGGGAAAAAAGAATTATAGGTGGTTCTGGATTGGAAGGTCTGGGCATGGGATTGGATGAGCAGGGCTGATATATGAGGGTTGGTGATGGCAGGAGAATAACTGAATAGATTTTGCTGAAAGATATAACCCATTATATTTCTCATCTGTCATTGATTTGATTAGCTGGTGGAAAAATGTGGCCCAAGATGATAAGAATTTTTCCTAATGAAATTGGATCCCCCTTATCCAAATGAAACACAAGCTGGGCAAACCAATCAGCCATCATCTGCTGACCAAGGAGAGAAGGGTAGTCTTGGATGCCAAGACATAGACCATTAAAGGAATAGGAGTGTGGCTCCCAGAGAATGTCCCCAATATTGTAGAACATCACATCACTTAGATGGGTGTATGTGTGAATGACTGTATAAATCAAGGCCTGATACTCTTGTTCTTTAATGGCCTTGTCATATTTTCCATCTAGTGGCTCAAGAAACCCCAATAGATGAAATTTGAGATTTTCCAGGAGTTGAGTAATCCACCAAGAATCTGATTATACTTGTAGCTATTGGCATAATCAGGGTTTGTCTAATAATAGACAGAGCTCTTGGGTGAAACTGCCAGAAATACACCAATGGAAGTCCCATTTTTGACTTTTCTTTTATTGGCCTTATTGGCTTTTCCTTTCCCCCAAAAATTGTCAAACAAAATGAACAATTTTAAAAAGATAAGAACACGTCATCATCAAATAGACTTTTCAAGTATCAGGTGATAGAATATCATTACAGGATCATATTGGGAATTCTTGCTGCCATATCATTAGTCTCTGTTGAAATTGGTCAACTTAAGACTGGCATCACTTTTTTAAGAATTGGTGGCAGATTATTAAGAAAAAAATTCTCTTGAGCATAATAAAAGCATGACTTCAGCAACAACCAAAATTTTGTCACCAAAATTTCCTGGAAGAACAAAGCAAGTAAGGAATCAATTGAACACCCTAAAGAAACAGATAAAACCAAATAGCTAGAGTAAATAACAAATTTTGAACTTTATTAGGCTAGAGAATGATGAATTAAGCTCTTTTAAAACTCTTGCATTCACTTAAGGAGGGGAATGAGGTTAGAGTAGGGGCAGGATGACCCAAGGCAAATCAACCAATGATATGGGGGTATTAGAACAATTCTTGAGACAGGTAAATTTGGGCAATTTTTGGATGGGCAAAATCAAAAGCAAAAACTAACTCAACTGAAATTGAAGCACCTGTCCTGGATGTACATAACACTGCTCTCAGCTGCTTTGCACATGATATTTAACCAGGGGTGTCTCTTGGGTGGGTTAGGTGAGGGCATCTTCAGATAATTTCACAAGTGATAGAGTGATAACTTTTCTTGGTTTTTTCAGTGAATCTTTGGATAATTATCCAGGCACAATTTGGTAAAGACCCCCAAGCATTTGGTGAGGATTGAAGTGGAGACCAAAGATGGCATAACTTTACTACTTTACCAAGAATACAGAGCTCTACCATGAAGACCAATACCCATATGCCTTATTATAAAATCCAGTTCTAGACTTGGGTTAGAAGAAGCTTGAGATCTTGTTGTAGGAGGCCAAGCATAATAGGATATGCTTTGTTAATCTAGGACCTGATTACTATCTTATTCTTGACTACCTCAATTCTGTTCTCCATATTAATGAAGCTATTTGATTCTTACATCTAAGTATCTCAGTGTCATGAATTAAATTTCAATACTTGTATTGAAACCCCAGGAATTGAACCCCAGGCCTCAGGAAAAGCCTTGTGTTGACCAGGGTAGACAGGAGCACACCAGACTGCCAGTTAGCCAAACTCTGGCCCGCCAGAGATGCCTTGCCCCAACCAGGAGGAACAGGAACCTGCCAGCCAGCCAAGTGTCAAGACTGAAAGTTCAATATCAACATTAGAAACCCCAGAATCAAACCCCAACCCTCCAAAGGCTAATTGAGTCACTCAGGATGGATGGGGACCTGCCAACTTGCTGAGTTTCAAACCTGAGTTGTCAAATTACTCCAAGACCCGCGAGAATCTTAAGGATGATTCCCTAAATGATAATCAGATTGCTGTTAACTGTTGTAAATGCCACCATTCACCGTGTTTCAATTTAACCTTCAATGGGTTATTTTGAGGACAAATCTCTCTCTTTTGTGTTTGACCCTCAAAATGAGACTGTATCTGAACTGGGAAATACAATTGTTTGGTTTCCTGATTCTTTGCAACTTGCTTGCCCCACTAATACTGGTGGCAAGTGATCCTAACAACAATGTACTGTTTTGTGGTAAAGCTACACAGTATATATTCCATTTCACTTTCACTAATAAAAATTAAGTTCTATTCACATTTTTTTCTTTTTGTCTTCAAGTACTTTGGCGCCTCTCTCTAGCCACAACTAGTAGAGATTATTCATCCAGGGCCACAAGGTAATTGCATAGCCTTCCCTGCCATCTAATCAATACTTAGTACAAATCCAATCCTAAGGTTAGGATTCTCTGCTGTGTGTCTATGCTGTACCTCAGAAAATAACATTAAATTTGTGCCACCAAAGGCCCAGGCCTACACAGAAGCTGTAGTTTGCCTAAAAGAGGTTGAAACAAGGCCTCCTGCCAGTCCTGGAAATGATCACCAGCTAATACCAGTTTCCAGTCCAGAATGGATAATACAATTTGACTGCTCAGGTGATGTGGTGAACAGTAGCAGCAGAACAAAGCATTGCCACTTCTGTTCACTAGAACAAGCACAACTGAATCTGCTGCCCTCAAGATTCTAAGCCAAAATCTATGCCCTACCAGTGCCTTGTCTGAAAACCTGAACCCTGCAAAAATTGAGGAAGCAAAATCACATGGCATGAGAACCCCAGCAATATGGGATGAACATATTATCATTTTCAATAATAAAGTTTATGAACCTTTGGTCCAAACAAATCCTACCTTATCTAATCTTAGTGATCTTTCATCTCAACTCCAGACAAATAGACAATCAGGCAACCACCCCCTCCAGAGACCAACCTGCCAACCTGCCTCAGGCACTATACCGTCCCCCTGGAGCCCCCTTTGGACCTGTGCATTTTACCAAATACCTACCCAACACCGCCTATTTGGAGTTTGACTTGGAGACCATCCTCATTGCCAATCTCTTGGCAAGGACTGGAGAGACCAAATACATAGGACATAAAGGAAAGTGGTACAAGGTGCTGCCCTTATTGTTCAAAGACAAGTACAATAATCTGCCTGTATACTTTGTCCCCATGAATCTGCCCTTAACCCCGCAACTCAACCGCCCAATGGAACTCCCCACTGCTGCTGAGACCATGTCTACTCAACTGTTTGGAGTACTCTACATTACTTTGAAGGAAATGATAGACGCTATGGTGCCCAACTCAGGGTCCTGGTCTTTGCTTGGGAAATCTGTATTCTATATTATCAAGTTAGCACCCATCCTATAGTAGGCATTACCCACTGGCCTGGAGGTACCCCATCCTGAGTCACCTAATGCCTCTACCTATGCCTGGCTTCCTGACACTCTTCAAACTTCAAGTGTTTGGTGATTTGGTCCCAGGCTATGTCAGGGATATAGTCTCAGACAGCCAGCCTGTTGTTTTCAAGGGTAACTTGGGCCGGCGTTTTAGCAGGCAGGGCCCACCACAAGAGTGGAGCTAA